>JARGXW010000169.1:0-239291 GCA_029204085.1 Mycena sp. CBHHK59/15 | reverse complement strand
GCGGAAAATAATTCCCACAGTCCGGGGCACTCGTTCGTGCGGGTTCAGACATGACGAAATGAGTTCTTGGGGTGGTTGTTGTTCTTGACCCGGGTTTTCTGTGGGCTTAAGTAGCTTACAAGTGCTTACGACGTGTCTATGGTGCCGCCATGAGACCAGCAATTTTCTCGTGAGACTGCTGCACTGACTTTCTGACTTTCAAACTGTGAGTCAACACATCTGCGAACAAAAGAGAAAGAAATGACTCCCGCTGATCTGCGCGCGATCGGTGATTTCCCGCGCCTATTTACGGCAACCTGTGAGTCAATTGCAGTAAGCTGGAGTCCACGGCGGGTTTAAAGACAAAAAGAACAATTACACCATGACTTGCGCTTGAGAAATGACTCCCGCCGCTGATCTGCGCGCGATCGGTGATTTCCCGCGCCTATTTACGGCAACCTGTGAGTCAATTGCATTAAGCTGGAGTCCACGGTGGGTTCAAAGACAAAAAGAATAATTACTTCAATTGAACCCATGACTTGACGCCACTGGGAGACAATAGAGGTTCAATTTCCTGTGGGTTTTACCAATCTCTCGTGGGCATTCCAGGTTTACAAACGATTTGTAGGAGGCCTTTAAGCGGGACGGGAAGAGGATACAATGCACTCACATTTCCTCCTTTCACACTTGTTCTTCGCCATGCCCAATCCGCTGGGCATCAATGGGACCGCACCTAAAAACCGTTAGTAAAAACCTCTCATAAATTCGCTTTACTCATCTGCAAATACCCAGCCCCGTCCGACGATGTTCTCAAGGAAGCACTGCTCAAGTACACCCGCCAAGGTCAGAGTCGCGAAGATCAGCTCACGTCACTGTGTAAGGACTTTGGGTATATCTTGAGGTGCGGTTTTGTATCTATACAGATGTATTTCTCTTCCTCTGAGGAACCCAGTTTGTCAGCACTGGGAAGGAGAAGATCCGCCTTAATATTCCCACCGTTCGAACCCAGAAATTGACGGTGGACGAGTTGACGCAAGCTGTGATCGACGAGGTGGAGAAAGACACTACCATGTCGCGTGGCCGGATTTCATCAAGGATCAGTTACGGCGGCTCAAGATGGTATTAGCACCACGGTGAACTTACCCTTCCTCCCTCCCTCTGTCACGGGTCTCATTTCTGTTTTCATCAACCAGAGATTCAATCCGGAGAATAATGCTACAATATTTCCCGGACGGCTTCGATTCCCGCTTTCCTGGGAGGAAGGCGGCGGGTTTGCTCCGTGTTCCTCTGCGCGCTCACGGCCCGTATTTTGAAGTAAGCGCTGACGGACACGAGAAGCTTGCATCATCTGCTCTGCGCATGGGGAGTGTCGGGTTTTCTATCTATGGCTACAAGGACAAGTACACCGACTTTGTGTTGCTCCTTAAAGTCTATCCAGATGTTCGCACGTCCGGAGCAGGTGGCCACATCTTCCTGGACTTTGTGGAGGAGACAGGTTGTGAGTTTTGATCGGCTTGAAGCCAACATAGTGATTGGGCTCAACTCCATGCAGATATCCCAATCCAATTAACAACGGACAAGGGCTCCGAGGTTGGCTGGGCATATGCGTTTATGTCTGTGCTGCGGTGAAATTTTTACCATTCCAAAATCAGTGCTCGCTGAACATCCATGCTCTCCAGGGAGATTTACGCTCCGGATATCAATCCACCCTGTTCCCTTTCCATGTCATGATTAAAAGTGTCCACAACACAGTCATTGAAGGCTTCTGGCGACAATTCAAAGAGAAGTCAGGGTTAAATTTGAAAGACTTCTTGCTCCGCGGCAAGGAGGGGCATTTATTCAACCCACATGACCTGCTGCATGAGTACGTTAACTAATTTATACCTACTCATCCTGCTGATAATTTGGCAGGCCACTGTTTTATTGGATTTTTGCGCCAGTAATCCAGGCTGAGCTGGACGACTTTGTTCAGTGGTGGAACAACCACCGCGTGCGGCATCAACATGAGAAGATCATGCCCTCCGGCCACGTACCCTCACATGCGATGGATTATCCAGAGCTGTTTGGAGGCCTTGACTGTCGCATCAAAAACCGCCAGAGGCCATCGCAGACCTCCGCGAGCAGCTGGAAACTGAAGCGGGGCCTAAATCAGACTTTCAGGCATGGCCGGGCCTCCACCGAAGAGTTCAACCTTCGTGCAAGTGAGGTTTATGTGGCAATAGGAGGCCCGGAATTAAAATTGGCGAACGCATGGGATGTATTTTGTACAGATGGCGATGGAACTGTCGGTTCAGTAGAAAAATATACAAAGGATAGTGTTCTATGGGGCTGAACCTGCAACATGGTTACATGGGCTTGGCTTCAAGTCAGCGGTTGCACCAGAATGCACCCAAAGACGAGGAAAAAGGACTCTTGTGGACGTCCCGAAATCAATACTCCTATCCACCCTTTAGACGCCCCGCCAGCCATCACAGTCAGTTGACAACCGTCGCCGAAATCGAACCAAAACCGTCTCGCCTACCGTACACATGCTGAAATCGCTAAAATTCGAGTGTATCTACTTCCCCTTCCCAATTCGTGCTCCTGGCTGCTTTCTTCCCATTATCCATGTGCCCCACCGCACGTTCTGACCAGTCAGCAAGACTTCCGATCTCATTCGCACCTGAGATGGGCTTGTCCGCAAGTAGATCATGGAAAACACTGGCCAAAAGACCTCCCGATCGCATGGCTGACAACTGTTTTGATGGAGCCTAACTCGTCTGCAGCTTTCCCATTGACAGGAGCACGACAACTTTAGTATGATAGGCATTGGATGATGCCTATTGATGGGGCTAATGCCTATCACTATAAAAAAATGCCTATTATGCGGGTGAATGTCTATTGCTTCACAAATGCCTATCATTCATGAATGCCTATCCACCGAGGGTTTCTCCCCCCTGTGTGACCACGGGATTGTTCAGATGCAGTGCACACAACACGACTTGGGCTTGAGGCCACTGCTTAGCATGGCAGTATGAGTCATTTATTTTTAACCTTGATCCCTACACATTTGTTAATCGCACATCCTTTGGATCTTCACTCAGGTGTTGCTTTGATACTTAGGCCATACTTTATTGTAATATGGACTCCTAACTCGTGTTGGCTACCTCTGATTGGTCATCCCCTCTCTCTGTCACTGCCTGCAGCTATGTATGGTCATTACTTGCTCGTATCTGAAGCGCTTTACCCAACTCTGACATGCAACTGCATCTGTCACCGCTTGGATTACTATCTGTGGGGCGTACATCCATCCTTAGTCCATCATACCTGCGGTGCTTGCCCTCCCTGGTTGGCAACCGTAACAGCCGTCTGTCCTGCTTGTGCAGTCGCATCCATCTAAATCACACCACTAGCTGGCTATGGATCTGAAGTCTGAGACTGATACAATTCAGCGAGTGTTGTATTCTCTTTGCTTGTGTGCATTTTTTTGTGGGCCATTCCCCATTGGTGCAACATTACCGGACAAGGTTCAAGACGGTATCCCGGTAGATTTACTGGATTCGACCTGTCTCTTGTAATAGTCGGCCTTGTACCGGTCAACAGCATCCACAAACCCAGGGATGACTTGGAGCTCTGGCATGTGGGTGACAAGAGGGGAACAATTAACAACAGTGACTGAAATCACGAGATTGTAACAAGTGTGACACACAGAACATGGAAGGTGCTTCCCACGGGTTGTTACTGACCGATTCTCGGCTGACAATTATTGAGAAATTAGGGACCCCCATTTAGGATGCTAGACTGGGCCAAAATAGGCAAATGTGTGCCCAGTGCAAGAAATGGCACCTTTTCATATGGTTTGTTGATCATTGTTTGTCAACCTGTTCTTTGCGGGTGTTATGTGCATTATGTGCCACAGCCACTGGTCGATTTAAATGTTGGAGAGCAACGGCCTTGATAGTTTTCATCGTAGCCATGGCATATGCTGTTCCAGTCAAACCATGCACGGCAAAACTGCATCTGCTGGTTCTAGTTCTATATTCATGTGCATCTAATTTACAGCTGTCATCCTGGCTGGCACAGAATCATGGACCTCTTGATTTGTTTTTCTCCAATCTACAACAACAGGTACATCCCTTCGGCATATGAAGCCAAATTCTCCTGAGATATCTCCAGGTCGGTGTAGCCTTCATGGTTCAGCTTTAACCATTCAAGGGCTCAAACAACATTTTCCTTTCTACCAACATGGGAGTTCTTTCAAAATCCTCCTTTGTTGGAGTGGCAGATCCGAGATATATAAAAGCTAAGATCTGGTTCATTTCGTCTCGGGCTGGTGGAAGTTTATTCATGATGACCCAAATTTACTCGAACTACACACCAATTATGGCAAACACGGGCAATCATGATACCTTCAGCATATGTGAGATGGCGTAATTGCTCTGGAATGGCTCCTATCCAGTTGTGATGCACCAACGATGTCCTCGGAATTACACCGTTGTTCAGATACATCTCGCAATCGACACAAATACTGGTACATCCCTGGCAAGTACTGGGCCCTCCAACTCCTCAATCGGATCACTTGAACTGAATCTCTCTTTTCTTGTTACACCAGGACGAATCAACAAGCCAGACTTCCTTCAAACTTGCTCAAGGAGGTCAACAACTTTCGGGCCACCAGGCATCCACATACTGCGCAGCCTGGCTCTACAAAGGAGCTGGGATGCATAGTCTTACAGTGCTTGGAAATAATACGGTATGTTGAGCCTCTGTCAATGGCCAGGGTGGAAAACAGTGTCCTTTAGGCGTCCGGTGAGTTTCTTCTGTAATAATCTGAGTTTGTGTACGCCTCACGCTCCTGTAGGATGTCTGATCTGACCTTTGCAGCTGTGTGTATGCTGAGCATTTTCTTCCTGATTAATTTAGGGTCAACCTTGGGAGCAATGAACACAGTTTTGTTTTGGCGTCGCACAGGGATTGAAGGTACAGATACCGTAGTGAGAATGGACACAATGTTGGTACATTCAGAACATTCATGGTCTTTGTAAATTTCCTGGCACTGATCAGCCTTAGTTTTAGCGCCAAGACGAACTGTATGTAACTTGGATAGTTGAATGAGCTCGCTTTTTGTAAGCAGGCACGCAATTAATTTGACAGGAATTGCGGATGCCAAGCAGCTAGGATTGCACTTCAATACATCTAGACTTTCAGTCGTTTTACATTGAAATTCAAAAGAATATTTGAGGTGCCAAGATTCAATATTATTGTGATTGAGCATGTAAGGCGCCAAGAGGCGACCGAAATGGTGTTTCGAATCCCACCCCAAGTCGCACATCATTGGTACGGATGGGGGAAGTAAACATAGTTTCATAGTATAATTTGTTGGGACGCGCCCACAATAAGCTTAGCATATACCAGAAGGAAGAGTTGAAGACCGCTGCAGAGTAAACAGCGAGCCTGCGACACAACCAACAGCATTGGATTATCATGGCAACTAGGGCCGCCCTCTGAGAGGAAGGTAAAGCCCCCAAAGGGCAGATATTCGTACAAACGACCACTGGATTAAATCCAGCTGTCGTCTGCCAATATCTAGTACATGCCCTAAGAGGGCGATTGCGTAGGACAGCAACCGAAATAAATGCCCTGAAAGGGCAGCCGCAAGCGACCAATGGATTAAATCCAGCCAGTGACGGCTAATGCACACGAGGTGGCATAGAATAGACAGCCAAGGGACTGTGCCCCAGGCAGTAGCTTCAATCATATCAGGCACACAGCTACGAGGTTACACAGCGGACGCACCACCAGAGCGAATCAAGACAGCAGAAAGTGCTGGCAGCAGAACAATGCAGATAACGAGGATAGACGTGGCAGCCCAGTGGAAGATGATGCGAGCCATAGTGCTCTAGCAGACGACGAGCTTCAGTGCAGGTCTGAGGCAGAACTTCAAGAGAAGAGTCAAGAGTCCAGAGGGAGAACTTCAAGAGAGGAGTCCAGCGGCAGACGTGGTAGTGGACAAAAGACACGGCAAAAGACAGCGAATCCGGACCATCACAGTTGCCATAACAATTTTCCATCGCGATATCAGATGTGATTGATCCGGAAGTCTACAATCCGTGTGATGCCCATCTTCGACGACATCTGCGACGCCGCTGAATGCATGCTCACGAATGGATAATTGTTGTCCAAAGAGCAGAGGAATGTTAGGTGGTATTTCGAGCCTCACTTGTTCAACGGCGCTGAGGACAATTCTCAACATTAACAGAGATAGATGATCGATGATCTCAGAGCGCACAATGCTGCCAATGGTTATCTCTTTCTTTGCTCAGCTCATACTCTTGTGCGGCCATGTCCTAGCCGCGTCAGGGGCTACTTCCCGGTGCCATTATCTCTTGCTTACAGGTCCTCAACCCTGTTCTCAGCCACCTTCACCAGTTCTGCTTACAGGACGATATTATACAAAGCTTAAGCGAGTTGATGCGCAAAAACGAAGTTGAACGTGATAAAGTGAGTGAAAACACGTCAGAAATGTTGACTAAACTGCCTTTAAAAGCAGGAAAGTCTGACGAAAATTTACATTTACGGAAATGAATCCACCATGGTTCCTCTACGTCATAGTGCAAAAAACATCCCGGTATGCGGGAAACTCGATGTTAAAATAATGAGTCTAAAATCACATTTTAGGACTCGTAAAGAGTGCGGCACACACCATTTATCTGTGGCACTCGGCGCACATCTTCAAGGGCGTGGGGAAGAATCTTGCCTCATAAACTTACTTGACATTCTATTGTACTATTTCGACCAAATGTTCAGGTGACAGGTGATGGAGGGTCCTGAACTGAACATTTTGGATGTAGGTGACGGTGATGGTAAGATTTTGAGGCTCAAATCGGCTCAAAAATACAAAAAAAATCCGGTCCAGCATTCGCTGGACTACCATTTATAGTAAATTTTCGAGTGATTTGTTGGAATGAACACCTGAAAAAATGAACATCTTGGGTGACGGGTGACATGGCATGAACATTCGGTCGAAATAGTACAGTATTTCAAGGGCACCCTACACCTTGGATTTCCTTGATCCCAGCATATTTGTTGATTCAAAACATACTATGGTAGAATGCAAGTTGAAGTCTACTTAGATGGTGGGGGCACGCCTTCAACAAGCGAAGTATGAGCTTCGTTTGTTGAAGTGTCTGTACTACGGTCGTTGTGACCATGGTCACTGACAATATGCGTCACTTTTCATGTCACTGATGTGACTTGTTAGGCAGTCAAGCATGCAATAGGTGTTTAAGCATCCAGGATAGGCATTTAATTGCGCGATAGGCATTCAACTGCGCGATAGGTGTCCATTGAATGCCTATCCTACTAAAGTTGTATGTACTCAATTGACAGCAAATCCTTCGAAGTCGTGATCCTTCCCGATTGGGACGGTGTCCGGTAGGTGTTTGAAAAGGCGCAGAAGGTCCTTCAGCTCCTCCTGATAGTACGTGACTCCCGAGCAGACATTCTGAGATGCACAGGTAGTCCAGAGGAGTTGAGTTGGTTGAGGAGTTGGAGGACGACGAAGATTTGACGAAGATCTTTTTCCCTCGGAGATCTCCGGTCCGTAGAATTAAAAACCGGCACTTTGGGCCGAACCATGTAAAAACTGGTTTATTGCTGAACCTTGAGGTTTGGCTACCCTGGGGAACATTGAGTTTGTGAATCAGTTTTTGATCTGTGTGTCATGCAAAATTAGTCAAGTTGGCCGGAAAACAATGCAAAGCAAGGAAATAAAGCAAATAAAGAGAGAGAGCAAAAGAACCCAACTCCGCATTTTTAAGAAATACAAAAAATCCTCTGCATGCATGCAATACACTCTATTCCAATCTCTGTTCAGGAGATTCAGCTTCAACATGTGTCTTAGTCATTTCTGCTTGATATTCGGGCTAGCATCCGTTGACGTCGCGGAGATCACATCATGAAACATCCGATTTACATCTGAATCTCCTTGATTTGCCAGTGCACACCAATATTTGCTTTCTCCCCCATGTCCTTCCCTGCCATGTTCTGCAATGTGCCCGTATCTACTGGATTCAACGACCGTGCTCCAAGTTCTTATGTTTCCCTGGACTGGGTCATTAATTCTGGGCTTCATACACGCGCCTCCCAGCTCTCCGGGCCTCTCACACTTCCATGTGAGGTGGGCAGCATCTCTATGTGCTTGCATGTCATTGTGACCGCCTCTCTCCCCTGCGACTTGATTCTCGGCTTAAACTGGCTCTACCTTGCTCGAATCTCTGCGCCGCATTTACCCGTTGTGCATCTAAGTTCTGGCTCGCTTGATCTCCGGACAGTCGGCTCAATGCTTGTGCAATCATCAATAGGTGCATGCTGGCGTCTATGTTGCGACTTTCACATACTTACTTGTTTACTCAGCCTCCGCACATGTCGCACCGGTGTTCCACACAAACATCGGTGTCGACTCGGCCTCATCAGTGTCTGTGGGCGGACCTGGTGTAGTACCTGCCCCCTCGTCGATGCCAAGTACGCGAGGCATCAATGTTGTAGCTGTCTCCACGGTCGCAGCCCGGATCCCTCGTACGCGAGGCATCCGCACATCTCGTTCGCGAGATAGAATGTCCGATCAGGATGTTCGCGCTGCTAGTACGCTAGCAGCGCACCATCGAAACTTGCATTTAAATGATGATTTGAATATAAACGATGATGATCCTTTCGTTCGCATTTCCGTTGATGACAAAACTGCGATTTCCTCATTCACAACCACCAAATTGTGTATCTGGCGTTGAGGGTTATGAGTCGACGACATCAGCATGTGTCTGTAAGAGAGTCGAATGACATTAACAAAAGTGCTGATACCCTACGCTCAGAATTTCTCGTTCATGAATGTTCCGACGCTTGTCTCATATTGAGATCGGAAGCTATGCAAGTCGGATTAAATCCACCTCTGCTTACATCCACTGAAACTCAGCGGTGCTTGTTGCTTCTTGGAACCAGAAAACGGAAAGCTCTCCCCTTGCCAGAAAGTTCATGCAAGGCTCCCCGTCTTTCCGTTGACAACGCTACATCTAGTATTGCTTTCCCCATTCTACTTTCTCAAAGCAACAAGGACGAAATTGTCTGTGAGTATTGTACAGCCACTGGCAACTCCGCGCTGCAGCGATATGAATGTTCCTTCTGCAGTAAATTTGAACTGAGGGATTGTATCAAAATCAGGGTGATAAATGAGCTTGACATTTCCCTTCTTGATAGAGCTGTTGCTGAGCTTCGGACTAGGTCTCATCAACCCCGGATCGAAAGTTTTCACCAGTCGTCACTTATGAATGCGTCATATATACTTTGCCATCTATGCAACTCCACTATTAGTAAAAACACTTTTGTTTCAATTCCGTTGCGCAGCTACACTAATGGCTTTTGGATTGGAAAACTTCTGGAGGAGCTTCGAGACTTGACATTTTTGGAAGAACAATGTATTGCTCGAGCGTGTGCCACGAAGTGCATGTACAAGCTGACCTTGGGACCAACCAGGCAGCTTGCTGCTCGCGGAAATGTATGCATATTGCCCCAGGATACAGCCTCGTTCTTGACCGCCATGCCTGCTCCATTATTTCGATTACAGGACGAGATCTGTGTGATTCTTGTAGGTTCACCGGATACTGAAGTTAGTCATGAAACATTGAAGTGGTCGCCTCTGCTAGTACGCCGAGACAAGATCCGGGCAGCCCTATTCTGGCTGATTGATAATAACCCACTTTACATGGATCTCGATAAAAATGCGATAATTGAGAATTCCAAGGAATATCCTGTTCATGACTGCCCATTTGCCATTACATCCTTCTTGCGTACAAATTCTGCGAATAACCAAGGCTCTTCATATACATCATATTCAAATCAAGCAAACACTGAGTTATTCGAAGGAACTGATAATTTTGAACTAACCTCAACGACACTTGTAGACGTGGAAAATATGGCGGCAACATACCAGCAGAGAAAACTTGAGGCCCTGCATAGACTGAAAAATCAAGAAGCAGGATTTGTCAAGTTCCCATCCGGGTCTGCTCCATTGCCAACATCTAAAAATCCGCGTGTATTTGGCTGGTTATGGCCCACTCTTTTCCCATACGGTGTCAGGATGGTTGATGACAATAATGTCAGGATTTCGACGAACATTCCCTTCCACCAGGTCGATACTTTGCCCCATGTGCAACATTGCTAAGTCTAGTGATGGGAAAGTTCAGGTTCGGGGTGTTTTTTTCCGAACGCCGAACCTGAACTTCGGTTCAGGTTCAGGGATTTGCTGAACCTCGAACCTGAACTCAGGTTCAGGTTGGTTCAGGTTCGAACCGCGTTCGAACCTGAAAATTTCCCCACCTTCAATCAACCAAGGGATGAATAAATTATGGGTAACTGTATCTTTTCTGCCTATTAGGAGGTGGTTCTGACCATTTGGAGTGCTGAAAATATCATATTCTCAAAATTCCACGAAATTAATGCCACTTGGAATGTCGACACCATGCCATGAAACCATAATATGTCCTTCAAATCATGATGGAAATACACATAGGATCATAACATGTAAGTGCTAGGTATGACTCTACTATGAGGGGTAATTTCACACTGAAACTGTTGAAAAAACTAAGAGTTACTCCGGGCTGGAAATGATGGGAAATCGAAACTGAGAATTCGGAGATAAAACCCGTTTGGGGTAATCTAACATCGGTCCGGTGCTACCGCTGATTGATCTCGATAAGCTCTGCCCCTCCCCACCCCGCTTTTTCCAATGCCCCGCCCACCGACCCCCAGGAACGGGCCAGATGGGTTGTCACTATTGTTGCCTCCATCATCCAGTACATTGTGTATGGTGTCATGGTCCATATTGCACCACAGATGCTGAGGGAAGATCTACATACTTCAGCACTCTCTGGACGAGCCTGGCTTGACGAGCTGCTTGTGGGCCATGCAGACCGCATATATATCGCGATGGGCATGCGCCATCACATATTTTTGGCTCTTGTGTTCCAGGTTCGAATGCTGGGATATATAGAAGCTAAGGCATGTCACGAGTTAACTCGCGAGTTGACCCGGATCCGTGGCGCGAGTACCCGTGTCTTTTGGAGCTCTACTCGGATCCGTGGCTGACCCGTGTTCACGAGTACTTGACTCGCGGGTCGCGGGTTTCCCACGGATCAACTCACGAGTATTTTGCTGCTTTCGCTGTTTTCGGCGGAAAGGACACATTCTAAAGCACTTTGAAACTTGTGAGTAAAACTTCTTTCTTCAAAAATGCCAACCCGGATCCGTGAATACCCGTGGCGACGGGTACCCGAACCCGCGGGTCGGGTTTCCCACGAGTATTCCCACGGGTCAACCCGCCACGACTCGCGGGTGACCCGCACTCGTGACATGCCTTAATAGAAGCTCAGCAAGCACGTATCAAGCTAGACGAATCTTTGGCAATCTTCTTGTACACCTGCGTCACTGGACTTGCTATAGATCATGTTGCTGAGCGGTTCCAGCACTCTCATACCACAATATCCCAGTATGTGCATTTTTTTTCTGAATCAAAGCAAGCTAATTTTTGTGCTTGCAGCCACTTTCAGAAGATCCTCGACATTCTCTCCTCCACCGAATTTTACATGCGATATGTGCATCTTCCAGCAGCAGACGAGCTTCCCCCCAAGGAGATGCGTGAGAACTCCAAGTGGTGGCTGCACTTCCGCAACGTACTCAGTGCCATCGATGGAACCCATATCAACTGCTCCCCAACTGCAGCGGAGCTTCACACTGCACGGAATCGCAAAGGTGGAGTGACACAAAATTGCTTGGCTGCTGTATCTTTCGACATGTGATTCCTGTTCTTTGTGAGCGGGTGGGATGGTTGTGCAGCAGATGCAGCGATGTATAACAACACTCGCCTCTCTGGGTTCACAATCCCCCCTGGTAAATGCTGTCTTGCAGATGCAGGGTTTGGGATTTGTGAATCACTGCTTATTCCATACCGTTCTGTTCGATATCATCTGGCTGAATGGCAGAGGTGGGCTCAACGGTACGAGATCTTTTTCCTGGGTTTTCTGTGCACGCTGACAATGACAAAGCCCGCAGAACCCCAAGGAATTATACAACCTTCGACACGCCTCAGCTCGGAATGTTGTCGAGCGCATTTTTGGTGTTGTCAAGCACCGATGGACCATTTTAACTCGTGCACCACACTACGATATGGCCACACAGGCTAAAATCCTGTCCGCACTCATTGCATTGCACAACTTCATATTGGAGCACGATGAAACCGACCTGGACCGCTGGATCGGGAATCCAGATGCACTGGATAATCTCATGGGTCGCCGCCGCAATGATGAGATTGACTTTGGACGACTAGCCACCACACTGAACACGTCTCCGGCAGAGAAGCGCCGTGCAGAGAGCATCCGTGATCACATTGCGGAAGGGATGTGGGCCAGCTATCAGGAGTATTTGGCTCGGCAAATGGAGATTAATCACGATGGTAATTATCACGAAATACAGCCTGCAGTGCTAGACTAGTAGAAATAATTTTACACAGTCTGTACGGCAATTTAAAGAATCAAAAACGCTCGAGGAGGATCTCCGCCAACACGCTGCGCCCATCTGCAGTCTTCTCCGCCACATACGCATCTGCTGCCTTCGAGTCCCTCGAAAAATGAGGATGAGAGTTGCACGGTCCCGTGAACTAAGGACGCCAGCCTCCTGGTCGTCAATAGCCAGCTGGCGGGCACACTCAACCTGCTTGGTCGGGGAGACTGCAGATGACTTCTGTGGCATAAAGCACTCGCGGATCGCATCCCCGACACGATCAACAGATCCACCATCGCCAAAAGTGCATCCACCCCAGACGTTTTGCCCTTCTTTGTGGTCCACGGGGTCTGGAACTCGTCCGAAGCGGTGCGCTTCACCCCACTGGATGGCATTCCGGCTTGTTGGGCTGCGGGTTTAAGAGCGGAAGGTGTCGCAGGAACTGGAGTGTGGGTGGCCGGGGTCAAGGAGATCGGATTAAGCTGCGTCTGAGACCAGTCGCTGAAGGGCTGGGACTGTGAGCCGTCGAGGAGCTGCTCCGGGGGTGTCCATTCATCGAAATTACAGTTGTTGAAGTCGGGCAGGTACAGCTGCGGGCCGCCGTTGGAGTCCTGGGACGCTGTGGGTACAGCAACGTCGGATGCAGCCGCTGCATCGGATACCTGGGAAGGTACGACTGCAGGTACAGCGGGATTGAAGACGTGCGTGCCTCGGGCGTGCATGGGGAGGATGTTTTTGACGTCCTCGAAGAACTCCCAGCCTTTGTTGGCAAACAGCTTGAAAACTGGGTGGTGCTTACTGAACTCCTTCCACGCCTCGAGGTTGTCGTCACAGACACTAAACCCTGCCTGCTGGTCATAGGTCCACCCAGATGCACCAGGGTACCGCTTTTGTATGACCTGAACGAGTGCGTCATGAATTTTCTTCATCTGAAAGCGGGTGAGTAACAACAAAAAGGCAAGTGTACAATGACACACCCCAGCCCAAACACCCTTAATAGAGTTCGCATTTTAGGTGCTCCTTTCATCGGTGGCCACGGGTGACCATGTGCTTGGCTGCGGCCTCCAAAGCCGTCTGGTCCCAGCTCCCTCCTTGCCCAATTTGGTCCTTGATGCTCGCAAAGAACGCGACAAGCGCGATTTTATCACCGGGATCAGTTGTCCAGTCACAGGACAGAGCTCCAGGAGCCATTCTGGGGGCTTGAACGCGTCGAGAGGTGAGGTATGGGCGGGCGAGCGATGGATAGAAAAAAATGTGGGATGTAGTCACGTTGTGTTACATATGTTACGTTACCCCAAACGGGTTTTATCTCCGAATTCTCAGTTTTGATTTCCCATCATTTCCAGCCCAGAGTAACTCTAACCAAAACCACGTACCAAAGGGCAAATCCGGTTCAGGGTTCGGTTCGGTTCAAAATACCTTGGTCAAAGCCTGAACCTGAACCTGAACTTCAGTTCAGGTTCAGCAATTTTCCGAACCTTGAACCTGAACCTCGTGTTCAGTTCGGTTCAGTTCAGGTTCGAACCGATAGGTTGAACCAAACTTTCCCATCACTAGCTAAGTCTTGCAGATCGATGCTTCCAGGTGCACAAGTCGTTCATATTTGTAATGAGTAATATTCTACAGCAGCGTCAGTCCTTATTCAAAGCTCACCTTGCCACAAATCGATCCTGGTTCCCAGTGGTTCAAGATCCAATGGGAAAAATTGATGCCCAGTCTATGGATACTTATCAGTCCAAGCTCGAGAAGAATCCTTTCGCAAAACCAGAAACAGTTGGTGAAAAAGCAGCAGCGAAAGTAATGAAGTACCTCAACTATGTCTCGGATCATATTCCCGGTTCGGTCGGCAATGCCAATAATATGAAGCAGCAGATGAACAGTAAAATTATCTGTGATGGCCTACCACATTTTTTCGCCACGGTGAATCCAGCCGATTCTCATAATCCCATAGCTCAGGTTTTAGCGGGACGTGAAATTGACCTGGACAAGATTTTTCATGCAATTGATAACACGAAGAATGAACCAAGTATCCACGCAAAGACCATGGCCGAGAATCCCGTTGCCGGTATGGAGTTCTTCCACCTGATAATAACGAAGTTCTTGGACATAATTCTGGGCACAAAAAGGGCTTCGAAAATCGGAATCCTCGGAAAAGTCAAGGGATGGTATGCTGTTGTTGAAGTTCAAGTACGAGGGTCACTTCATCTGCATTTATTGATATGGATTGAGGGAGCACCTGCTTCCCTGTTGGACATGAAAGAGCGTATGAATTCTGATCCCAAATTCAGGCAGAAACTCACGGCATGGTACAATGATATTATTTGCCAGAGCTTCCCGAAAACTTCTGTTCCGTATGTCTCTACTGATGGCTCCCCAAAGCAACTCCCCGTTCTCAGTCGTCCATTGAATCCCGCTTCTCCAGGCTATGATGAACGAAGGGAGCAACGCCACTGGGATTTGTGTGAGACTACTGGATTGGTTCACAAGCATAATGCAACTTGCTTCAAGCATATTCCTCGCCGAATCCACTCTCTGCTTGACCCTGACAGTGATTGTCTATTTGAACTCCCTCGACCTCTTGCTGCAGAAACGATGACGGGGATCTCGTAATACGATGTGAAACTGGGAACTTAAATGGCCACAATCCAACCGCAACTCTTTGCCTCAGGTGTAACACTGACCTCAAGCAAACTGCATCTGGTTCTGTCGCCATGGCCATGGTTGAATATATGGCGAATTATACAATAAAATTGCAGTTAGACACCGCAATTGTGTTTTCGGCACTCTGTGCTTCAATCAAGGCTCTGCAAAATAAACCTCCAGAGGATGTTGACGGCAGGATCGACAATGCTGAGATGGCTCGATTAATGATGGTGAAAACGACTAATATATTGGTTGGGAAGCGAGAATTGACGGGTGTCGGAGGTGGGGTGGACGGCGTGAGGTGGGTTCAGAGACCGTCGGTTACGCAGGGTAGGTAGCTCTGGTTGAAGGAGGGCGGGGCAGTGACTTGAGGTTGCGCGCAGCGCATGAGGGATACAACTTGAGAGTAGGCATGCAACCGCCGTCCCGTATTTTTACGGAAATACGGCCCGTAACAACGGTTACGTCCCCGTACTGTCGGCGAGATTGGCTCGAAATCGAAAGGTACGGGATAGGCCGTAAGCGGCTGTTTACGCGTAATTTACAGGTATGCAACTGTACGTGCAATCAGCAGTGAAATCAACCTGCCGACAATGCTGGGACAGGCAGACTGGTGACCAGTCTACAAGCCAATACCGAGCCTGGTCATGGAAGACACAACTCTTCCCTGCGGCGCGCATCGTCTACGGTACGCTGCGTGGGTAGAGGCTCGTCTGGGGCTGTGACGGAGTGTGGACCTGTGGATGTATGTTAGTTGTGGTTCCGCTGCGTCCAACTCCTCGACCAACTCAACTCCTCTGGACTATGGCATCTTGTAGGATTCTGGAAGGATAACCACCCATACAGTACTACATATTTGTCTTCTGTGTTCAGCTTGTGGACCGCATGAGTATAATAAACTAGTGTTGTCCAAATATGATATGAATACGAAAAATCACGTATCATATCATATGCACATCATGTCACCATCCTTGGGGCCATATCATATCTGTATTATATCCTCCGCATATTTATTCTGTGATATCTGATATGATATGAATATGATATGATTATTTGTGAATATTTATGGCTTCCAGGTAGTTCAGACCCACACTGAGCCCCGACTTCAATCATTCCCATGCTACGTACCTGCCTACCTTTGTGATGATACATAGAGGAGTTTTTGGTACTCATTGATGTTTGATTGTCCTTCAAGGTGTGTTTCATATCACTTTCATGCTTGAAAAAAGGGGTTCCACAGCAATGCTAACCACAGGAATGGCAAGAATATCCTTGCTATGTGTAGTACAGTCAGTATTGTGCCCTTGCTTTGCTAGTGCACAGATTGAGCTATTGCAAGTACAAGTATTGAAACACGACAGCATACCTTACACCATGCAAGTGGGTCATCAAATCCAGGCTCAACTGGAGAAATTCAACTCAAGTACATCTCAACTTCATCCATACCCACAAACAACATTGATTTCTTCCTCTCAGCATGGCCCTGCATTTCTATACAGAAGAAATAAACAGTGACAGAATTAGGTGTTGAATTGTGCCAGTGCAAAGGTTTGACTGGAAGCCCAGAATATGAAAAAAATATGATGATATCCTGCCTGGCATATCATATTATATGCATATCATATCATATCATATTCCCCCGTATCAATATCGTCCGTCTACGTCTTGAGTCATATCATATCCGTATTATCTCATATTTAATCATATCATATTATTTGATATCTTATTTTTGGACAGCACTATAATAAACCCCCGCCCCCCCCCATAATAACCCTAACCCTCCGCTTAGTGACTCCGGTGACTCGCACTCGTGACATGCGAAGCACGATGTGTCAATCAAGCTTCTCGTGTTATAATATAGCGCTGCCCTGACTGTCTTGTCAGAAGAATACAGAAGAATGATACCTCAGTCTGTAATCCAATGGGCTGCTACTACTAATATGCCCCCAAGTTATCACGCGGCACGACTGCGAGCTGCCCCAGCCGTGTTTTCTTCCTTGCACTCAATCAACTATCCCTTTCCGGGCCGAAACATCCCATCGGCTTGGAGAGCCATTGTACTTCGAAGTTCGGCAACGCCGGCACAGCAACCTTCTCGCATTTCTTCCTCTCACACACACTCCGGTCAGACCTTTAAGCGCGGAGATATTCAATCGCACTCATACTGGATCCCCACCTAACCATTGCCGCCCATGTTTCATCCTTAACGGTGAATGACTCTTTCTTGACCGGTACCGCGAGACTCGCCATTTCGGTGATTTGTTTGCAGACTACATTTCTTAGAAGTCAGGCCCAGGGGTAGAGCCGTCAAGTAAGCTGGCAGCATGATCCAGCCATTGACTTGAAAGCAACTTCGACTTCGATATCTATCTTGATTCACAATTCGAGCACTGAGCTCTTGGTTCTTGCAAAATTCGACCTGAGAGTGGGCTTGAGCACCACCAACTTCTTGAACACGCCGTTTATGAAGCTAGAAGTTGGAGAAATTGATAACCCAGATGGCTCCTCGCACATCCAGGTCGGTTCCATGTCAGAGCGCCTGTCACATACCTTGTCCGGATGGAACCGAAGATGAACATTTGGTTCCGTGGAACATTTTTGTATAAAGACGCAAACCCGTACCAGCCAATTTAGGAAGACATCTCCTGCCATGAAACCGTCTAATTCATTGGTCTCTTTCCTCGCTTTTGTATCCCTCGTTGTGTCCTCGGCTGTACCTGGTTTGCACACCTCCAGTCCCTTCTCCTCATTGCTAGTTACTCATCGAGACTCCAGCCCAGGGCGCATCCTCGACCTCGTGCAAGGCGGCCGACCGTGTCCTTGTCGATACTCACACAGTCACTGCCGGCGGCCACGAATTCCAGGTTTCGACGAAGGCGTGCTCTGCCGATGTTCTCGCGCTTTCTTCCAAGTCCCAGCCTCGCGCCATTGAAAAGAGACAGGTCTTCACGACTTGCGGGATCGGAGGCAAATTTGAATGCGTGGTCGGCCAAGGGGTAGGCCCGCTCGAAGCCGACTGTGCTGCGCTCAGCAATGCAGTTGTCGCCACCTTCGAGGCTGCTGGGGGTAAGTCTTTCTTTATCTTTTTTTCGCCCTCATGGTGCATGTTACTGGCTCCCAACATTCATTCAGATTCCGGCGTGTTTACGGTAGCTCCTCAGTTCGTCCAAGAGCTTTCTCTGGGGACGTGTTTGTGGGCATGGATCAACGAGAACCCTGTCTCAGGCGGCGCCGTTTTGCAGGAATGCTACAGCACGTTGGTGCGTATCTCTCTCTTTCTCTGCACTCCTTCGACGCAGAATACCTGATCCCCGCAGTAGACTGGGTTCCTTGCAGTTGATCTCAATGATTGCATAGTTGCTGGAGACACTGGCGGCTTTGTCATTCCAGAAACTCTCAATGTGGGCTTTGATCCCCGTATTCTTGAATGGACCTTTGAGTGCGTCTGGCTCTCGGCCAACATCGAGAATATTACGCTAATTATGGTCTGCACATAGAATTCTCCACTCGTGATAAGCATTTTCTCGCCACCCTGGAGATTGTTGTTCCAAGAAAATTATCGACAACGGTACTTGATATTCGGGATGTTGTACAGTAAATACCATGCAGTAACCTTTTTTTTTGGTCCAACCTTTTCTCCCTTTCTAATTTGCCTCGAAATCGGAGTAGAAATTGCATAAGCCATCGGTGCTCTCTCCCGCCGTATGAAAAAGCCGCCGTAGTACCACATCCCCCAGAAGTGCCTCGATAAACGCGATCACGTGCACGAGCGCCAAATGGGCGCTATGCAGCCACTGATAAGATACATGCCGATGAGCATCGTCAACATAAAGTTGGTGAATAGGTTGAGTGTGAATACGACGTGTGGGTCGAAGTGATACGACAGTCCAATAGTCCTCGTCGTAGGAGGTCACGTAGCCTGTCGCTGAGATGGCCGTGGTCATGATCAGCAGCCATTGTAATTACCATCGCGTTGAGGTAACAAACCCAGGGTCCCGAGTATGAGAAGTATCGGTACAACGACGAAGATTTTACCGGGTCGGCCTCAGACTTGATAGCATCGGTACACCTGAGGGAGCTTTCCATTAGGGAGGTTTGCAATCCTAAATGACCCAGTGAACTGACGAGAAGGCCGTCAGCGAGTACGCTGGATACGGATCGGAATTAGCCAAATATCCGGGGAAATTGAAGAAAAATTCAAATGTGTTTGTAACGAGCACGACATCCTCTGCTAATAACAGCGACCAGTAGAGATGCTCGACGCCTTTGGCATGGGAGGGGACCGAAAGCTGCCCATCTGCAATCGATGCATGTAGGAGACGCAGCGCCAGTGCTGTCGTGGTGATGAGCAAAGAGAGTTGCGTCGTGGCCAGAACTGCCATCGCCGCGGTAAGCACAATGAAAATCGTGCGGTCCGGCGTTTTGCGGTGATAGAGCAGATGCATCGCAACGCAAAAGAGGACAATAAAGATCCCTATGTCGACTTTTCGGACCAAATCAGAGGAGCAGGATGGCCATCGCTTACCGTACAGCAGAACATCCATCTGGGAGGTCTAGTGATGTGCGGGTCGGGTCGGGCCTGAAAGCCCGGGGTCGGGTCGGGCTTGGGCGGGCTCGGGCCCACAAATATCCTGAGCCCGACCCGATTGGCGGGTCGGGTCGGGCTTGGGTCGGGCTCGGGCCCAAGCCCGGGCTTGTAAGCGCATGCCGGTAATTGTCGAGTCTACAAGCGGCTGCCGGACCGCCTCGCGGTCCGTCATCCTCTTTCTGAAGTTCTGGGGCTGAGAAGCCATAAGCGGAGCTTAAAAGGCTTCAGACGGACAGGCGCAATTTTATAGAGAGAGTACTGTAATGTAATATGTCAATTAAATATCAATTACAATATGATCATCATCCTCGCCTTCGTCCTCTTCTTCCTCATCCTCTGGCTCATCTCCTAACATTCTATCCCACAAACCCAACCCTTCCTGCTCCTCATCGTCTGATGCGGGGTCGAACATCTCAACGATGTCGGGCTCAGTAGCGGGAGACGGCATATCGGGAAAAATAATTTCATTACAGATGGCGCACTTCATAAATTGAAGGGCCTCGACAATGTCCCCTTTGAGACGGTTTCGTCGCTTCGAAATTGTGATACCCCCGGACGAAAAGGCGTGTTCGCAGCAGCAGCAAATATGATGGCTGCTGTCAAACATCATTGGAAAATAGGCGAGAGACCCGGGCTCAAGCCCGGGTCTCGGGCCTGACAGAATCTTGGGCCCGACCCTGAGCCCGACTGAGCCCGACTGTGGGTCGGGTCGGGTCGGGCCCACAAAGCCCGGGTCTCGGGTCGGGTCTCGGGCTTGGGCCCGACCCGCACAACACTAGGGAGGTCTGTCAGCGATCTGAAGCACGAGCTGAGATAAGGCTCCAACCATTTAATTTCCATTTGTGGAATGGGACAAAACAAATGGAAACGGTATGGAAACAGTTTAAAACCGTATTAAACAGTTTTCAAATGGTATTTTCCAGGGGGTAATTTTCGGGGACATTTCCAAGAGATTCCCTGGCTAGAATTAACATGTTTTGACTCCCGCTAATGCATATGCATGTCTCATGTCTCATATGTATTTTGAATAAACTCAACCAGAAAACTGGTGTTGGAAAACAAGAAGCCCCGGATGCGGGAACTGCCAGAAGCGATCAGTCACGTGCGATCACATCCAAATTGGGGTTAGGAGCCAATTGCAAGAACCACGTTATCCATTCTCACTCTACACCCTCAGAATATGCTCAATTTATCCATTTAGGACCTTGAAAACCATCAGTGAGCATGCTAACTCTCATCCTAGGTGAGTGATTATTTGGAATCATTTATACCGTTTTGCAGGGAAGGGAGCAAGTTGCTGACACATGCTCCAGAGGGCTTTATGGCAGGAGTTATAATGGAAAGGGGATCTGGTCGCATGCCATGTGCCCAAGGCAGTTCCCCGCCACCCGATTCAGACGGTGTAGGTAATAGGGTGTTTCAAATATACTTTTTTGAGGCCTATTTGAGGCACTATTTGGACCTCAACTTGGCTTCAACTTGGACCAAGTGGGACATCAAGTTGGGGCTTCTATTGTGAAACACCTGAGCATGTTTCTTTCAACTTGCCTGAGAGATGGTTGGATAAGTAGCTATCTTGGAAGTAGTCATCCATCTCACGTACACATCCTGATGCGGACACATGTCTATTTCTTACTCGACCATCATGTATGCTCGTGTATGCTCTGCGAACCCTCTACAAAACTATCACGGCTACTACTGTCGCCTTCTACAATGGCTTCATGATCTACGGCACAGTAACCCCAGTCTCAGTACAACCACAAACAGCAGGCCAAACATATTACAAGTCCCACAGGAAATATGTGATCACAAGCACACACAGTGTAATCGATGGCAGTCTATCACACAGCATTGATTATTGGAGTGGCCTTTGTGAGGTAGAGTCACGGATAAATGCTGGCTTGCTCAGTTCACCTAGACATGCCACAAAGCTACGAAAACTGATCATCCTCCCAATTAGATGTCGATCGACTGTGATCCTGAAGCAGACATTCATGCCTATACATCTGTACAACAAGCACGTCAGCCTGAGGGTATGAGAGGACGTGATGGGAAGACAGATATGCTGTGTGTTGACGATGACAGGGATGTGATGCCAGACCTCGTGTACTAAACACCGTGATACATTGATCGGGTCCCATCCCCCCTCCTCATGCCTACAACGTCAGAACGCCAGACCTTGATAAAAGCAGTGTTCCTACAAACAGATATGGATACTGATGAGTACCTTGCTAACCAACAGCTGAATGACCTACTGGAAGACTCAGAGGATGACATGGACCTAGATCACCGTACAGATTCAGATAGCGGCTCCTCCTCGGACACTTCGTCTACATCTTCATCCTCTGAATCTTCCTCCTCCTCAGATTCTACTAGCTCCTCTGGACCGGACTCTGCAATGTCAATAGATAGCGGGATTTCTGATGATGATGAAGATGAAGTCTATGCTGCCCATATGAGTGCCCATGGCAAGCTGCTTCAAGCGATATCAGAGACTCGCGTTCTGAATCCACACACGGTTGCAAAATCATCGCAGCTACATCTTTTACTGGTTGAATTCAAGTCTGACAATCCGAAGAGATTCCGCCGGAATCTTCATGTTTCCCCAGAGACATTCGATGAGCTTGTTGGCCAAATTCAGGAGCATCCCATTTTCCTCAACAACTCACACCGCCCGCAGACACCGATCGAAATTCAACTCGCAATTGCCCTTTTTCGCTTTGGTCATGATGGAAATGCTGCATCTGTTGAAAGCATTGCACAGTGGGCCAGTGTGAGTGTCAGCCTCGTTGTCAAGAGCATGCAGCGGGTGATCGTTGCATTCTTGAGTCTGCATGACTCAGTTATTCGCTGGCCTACAGAGCCGGAAAAGGACGAGGCAAAAGCCTGGGTCGGTCGGTTTCATGTGAAGATTGCGCAGGGGGTTTCTGCATGGTGGATGGCACACTCATGCCGCTTTTTGGGAAGCCAGGACATCACGAGGAAGTATACTTTGACCGCAAGAGCAACTACTCGCTCAATATCCAGGTATGCAATTATCATGGCTCCACCCTTATTTCTAATATGATTTTATGCAGTTAATAACACTGCCGAACCTTCGAGTCATTGACTATGATGTTGGCCATTGTGGAAGTGCACATGACTCGACATCCTTTTGTGACTCCCGCACCTACAAAGAACATCGTCAATTATTCAAGAAAGACCCGGATATGGGCAGATTCCGCATATGGATGGTGTGTTACGCCATACAAGAAACCAGCATCGAAGCAGCCTAATAACAAGACATTCAATTACCATCTGTCGAGGGTAAGTTTCAATTAACTCTGGTGAATGACTCAGTACCAGAACTATTTGTATGACAGGTTCGCGTCAAGTCCGAACATGCAATGGGCTATATCAAGGGTTGATTTTCATCTCTGCGAGGCCTGCGTCAACAAATTGACAACAGCATTGACCACGAATGTGCACTGGCTTGGGTGAAGGCTTGTATAGTAATTCAAACACTCATTGGTCTGCTGGAGCAGGGCCGAGAGGATTATGAATTCATGGATGAGCTAGTACAGGAAGGCCTCGCAAATCTCCCTCCGCCAGGTATAGTTGCAGAGATGGAGCTTGTGTCATCGAGGAGGAAGTCACGTGGGCAAAGGAAGCGGACAGACCTCAAGAACAAATTATTTGCGAGTGGCGTAGCACAGGAGAGAGAATGAATGTAGTTTCTCGTATTATGAGACTAGATGTACTTAATCTACTACATCCATCTTATTAAGAGCCTGTCGCCCACTCGCTTGAAGATGCACTGGATGTCGACTCTCCGGTTGACGGCAGCCAACAGTCTACACCCACAGCGGCTCCTAACTGAGATGAATATCCCCATGTTGTGAAGTCCATCTGCGATGTCTAAGACTGCATCAGGAAAAAATGAAATGCTATATAGACATGGCTGGGGGCTATGCATGTCTATCATTGTCTATGGTGGTCTATATGACCACCCACCTGTGTATGCATGTCTATAGTGGGCTATCGATGTCTATAAATCTGAGCTTCGACTATTAGTGTCTATTGGTGTCTAGCAATTTGGGGGCCTAGTCTATGTGGAGCTATCAGGTATACCTTCTATACTATGGTGGTCTATTACTGTCTATCAGTTTCATCCCCTACAATATACTACTACATGGATTTTTCAACAACATACTCAGGCTGCTGGCAGCCCAGTATGCCAAGTGTAAGACCCAGAAGCAATAACATGCAATGAACAAAACTGGTCCAGAGGCTATCACTTGTATTTGACAAATATTCACAGGTATTGAGGCACAACTAAGACATGCTGCAAGACTAAAGCCTAGTTGAAGCATAATCTCCAAGCCATCTTAGTCAAGCCTCAGTTCTAGACTTTAGTGATACATGTTCAGGATTTAGTTATGGCTACGTGGTCTAGTAGGTAAATATGGTAGTCTTTTATTTTGAGTGTTTTCAAGCGGTCGTGGGATCGAATCCCAGCAGTTGTAAATTTGGTCATTAATGTGTGTAATAATAATAATATGGTAATAGTAATTCCTTGTCTAGGGCACTTGAGTTGTTTCTCCCCAATTGTTCAGGACCTGCTCATAGATTGTGAAATGGTCAGTGTTTTTTTGCCATTCATACCTGATATATGACTACTATCAGACCTATGGAAGCTATGAGTACTATGGTGGGGCTTTCCGGTTATTTTCCCCAGTGTATCTGCCATGCTCTCATCGTCACTCTATTACTGCCAAAAACATATTAAAAATTCCAATTAGATGTCCATATCATAGTCCAGGTCATAATTATTAGGGTCCTCTTCTAACAAATCATCCCATCCTTTTTCCTTGTCATCGCCCTCCTTCTCACCATCATCAGCATCCTCCTCGTCATTGCACCCGGTGTCGTCCACGAGAGCCGACTTACGGAAGAGCAAATCACAGCATATCATACATTTGGGAGCTTGTAACGCCTCAACGATGTCGGCCTTTAACCAATTGCGTCTCTTGCTGATTGTAATCCCAGCGGAGGAAAATGCGCGCTTGCTGGATACCGATGATGACATCACAGCGAGATAGTCGCACGCAAGCGATGCCCACACAGGATAACGGGCGGCATTTATCTGAGAGATTAGAGATCATCAGTCGTAGCTGAACAAAAAATATTTTCGACACTTACCCCCCACTACTGAATCGTGTCCATGCCCTCAGGCACCACTTCGCGAGCCGTCAGATATTTCTGGTACTCATTGAGCCATGGTTTGAGCGGGTTGATGTGGGTTTCGGTGCTGTTGGTGGTCTCGTCATCCTCGCGGACCACGGAGCGTCGGAGCTTGGTGGTGGGGACCTTTTTGACAGGTACGGGTGCGGCCGACGACGCGCCATGAAGCTTGAGGTAGCGCTGTTTGAACTGTGGACTGTGGGATTTCGTCTGGAGCAAATCAGGCGTGAAGATGTACAGTTTCCTCCATATTTTCAACTGCAGACTCTTGAAGCTCAGTTGGCCAGTGCGCTCGGAAGTATGAAAGCTTCTTCG
Source organism: Mycena sp. CBHHK59/15 (assembly GCA_029204085.1). Classification (NCBI taxonomy): domain Eukaryota; kingdom Fungi; phylum Basidiomycota; class Agaricomycetes; order Agaricales; family Mycenaceae; genus Mycena; species Mycena sp. CBHHK59/15. Next base: position 214,018 of record JARGXW010000169.1, on the reverse strand, counting down.
CGGGATCAAGCACTGAGGAGCAATAAATCGCCTTCAAACAATACAGAATAGATTAAGATTACCCATCGCAAACATATAAGTGTTTGAATTGGAAGTCTTTTGATAATACTCATCAACGTTTTCCAGCGCCTGCTCGAGTGCGGCCGCAAAGTCGCTGTACAAAGGATCTGCAGCACACTTTGTCCAGTCAGCATGCAAGGTCTCCAGCGCCGGGAGTGCGAGGTGAAGAGTAGACTTGAGATCGGACGAGAATTTGTGCTGCGATTCGGTCAACAAACTGCAGCTTCCTACTTGGTCGAAAAAATAATTACACATCAGACGTCTACCAAGAATACTGGTGGTCTTCCATGCTCAGGGACATTGCGAGGACATATTTACTGTTGATTTGGATGAGAATAATTCCCGTGCTACGGCTGAATTGAACGAGGAGAGTGAGTTGGAGATTCAAGACTCGGAAGAAGTCCAGCGCATGGTTATTCCAGACGACGAGGATGACAATATGATTCTGCTCACAGCAGAGAATGTCAATCAAGAACCCGCAAGTGCGATCCCTGACAGCGAGGTTCAAGAGAAAAAATATTCAACCATGTTCAACAACATTTTTTACAGGCCTCTAGAGCTCGATTCGATGTGTGCCTGGGATATCTGCAGACAGTTTGTCAAAGAGAAGAGACCAAAGTCAAAAACTCAACGAAAGACATACCTACGGTTCAAATCAGGGCATCCCCAGTACACCACACACTGCTTGAAAAAATTGGACTGTCCTGTGGTACCTGTTCTCATGGGATATAGGGTGCTTCGGAATGACTCGGAGAGTGTTGAATTGAAATATGCTGTGGTAATCCTCTCGTTGTTTAAACCTTGGTCGAATATCAAGCTATCTCCTCTCCAGGATTCAGATACCTCTTGGCTTGATGCATTAAATGACTTCAGGCCGTCAATTTCCCCAGAGCATTCGAGAATTATACTCAATATGCAACTCACGTATCAGACTCGAGATGCTAAGTTCGACTTTGCTGCAAAACGTAGCAAACGCCTCGCTGAACTGAAGAGATTGGCCAAAAATACAGGAATCACCGAGGATGAAGCCAATGAGCCATATGATCCAGTATGGGAAAATGTGATGCAGACCGAGATTTATTCCGACGAACTCGATTCTGAAAACTCTGTACTGGTTAAGGATACTCGAGCCACCCGTGATGCGAAGCAAATTATCTTGGAGGCAGATAATGCTGGTTTCTATTCTGTGGAAAACCTCCCAAGTTCTGATATCTGCGAAACGTTCAGCCACCGGACCATGCTGGGAGACGAGGCCGATGCAGCCAGAGCAAACCTTGCATCCAAAAATCTGTTGAAAGAGAAGGATGTCTTAATCAAAAATCATCTCAAAGCCGCGGAAACCAGCTCGGACAGTAGCTCTCACCACATTCAAATATCTGCAAGAGTACCACAAGCACTGTGTACAACATTGGCGGAAGAAGACAAACGAGCCCGTGAGCTGTATGAGCCCCTTCATTCAACTACTTCCGATCCAGGTTCAAATTCACCGTGGTTGTCTTTACATCCATACCAACGACTGTGCTTTGCCTTGATCGTGAAGCACACCTTGAACGATGAGCAGACTAGAGCTTTTCTGTTGCTGGCTGATAAGATTGGACGGGAATTGGACAGTGGTCGAAAAACCCCACCGATATCGCTGCTCTGTACAGGACCGGGTGGAACAGGGAAATCAGTTATCTTCCGAGCCTGGAAAGAATTTTATGAAATTACTGGTCACCCAGAGCACATGTGTTTGACTGCTCCTACGGGGGTCGTGGCCAGCGATATCGGTGGATGTACAATCCATTCAGAGGCGAGTTTGCGCATTCTTCCTGCTAAAATGAAATCTACCCCCAGTTTGCGAACGAATTTGGAAGAACACATCGCACCACTTGAGACTCTGATTTTAGATGAAGTGTATTTCTTGAGCGCGCAAGACCTGGCCAGGCTTTCCGAGTATCTCTCCATGGGAAAGGGAATTACCGACTCAATATGTGGCGGGTTAAATTGGGCAACGTGCGGAAATCCATGTCAGCTCCCACCACCGGGCGGGAATTCGTTATTTGACCGTGAACTGGTGCGATGCCATGCCAATGATAATTTGAATGACCTACACGAAAAGGTTCGCCAAGAAGTAAAGGGCATTCAAATTTGGCACCAGGTTGAACATGTTGTCGTATTGGAAGAGATAATGCGGCAAAAGGGCGACCCGTTGCTGGTCAGTATCCTCAAACGGCTGCGGAAGGGAACGTGCTCCGACAAGGACAAAGTGATCCTGGATAACTATGTGCTATCAAGTTCGGACTGCAGATCTCACCAATATCAGAAGATGGATTCATGATCCAGAGCATGCATGTCCCTTGATAGTATATATGAACGCGGCACAGGATAGGCATAATAACCACATGGCTGAGGCCTTCGCAACTGCGACAGGCCAACAATGCCATCTTTACCACTCGAGGGACACGAGGGGGCGGGGGCGAAAGCAACGGCAGCTTACTGGCCTCGCCGCCGAGGCGGCCTGGTCTGTACCTGTCAAAGAAGCGAATGACCTGGGCGGCAAGGTAGTGTGGGTTCAATTCTATTGGTGAATTACTCACACTATCTGTTAGGTACCCTACGTTCCGGGAATGGCAGTTTTCTGCACCGAAAACCTCGCAACGGAGCTCGGGATCTCCAACGGCAGCCCCGGAACACTCATATCAATTATATACGAGGAGATCGAGGGCCGCCGCTACGCCATATCAGCAATCCCGACGCCCCTTTTCCTCACCGAGTCACACTCAAGACGATCCCCAAAGCAATCCATTTCCGCCTCCCGAATTCGGAGAAGACATATAGTGCGACTCGCTCCCAACTCCCCCTCATCCCTGCATTCACCTTCACGTCGCACAACGCCCAGGGCCGCTCATTGGATGTGTGCCGCATCGATCTCGCCGGCTGCCCGACAATCCAGAGTGCATATGTCATGCTCTCGTGGGTGAGATCACTGCAAGGGCTGTGTATTCTTCGCCCGTTCAGACTTGACCGCATACAAAATCACATCTCACAAGCGCTGCGGGAAGAATTGAAACGCACGGAGCTCAAAGCAGAAAGAACAAGGGATTATTCTCGCGAGCAGTTGTCGTGGTTCTACGACGTGATTCCAGAAGGACACGTTGAGATCTTGACCCAGAGATGGTGAGCTTGATTTCGACGAGCTCATGGTTAATTGATAGGTAGGTTGTTCATTTTAATTAATCCATTGACCTATTGACTGACGTTCGAGTTATTAGTTGCATCCTAGAAATTTGATCAGACACCGTACCCGTCTGGCCGGAATCTATGCCAAGAATATATCGGCTTCCAGATGCCTTGTACCCCCAGCCGTCACCGCCCATCCACACACACGCCCCATCCTTTGCAAGGGCAGAAGTCATTTTCCTGTCGCCTGCCTCACTGGCACCCCCATGGCCATCGATCGCCCTCGAGACTCGAGTCATCCTGCCCGCAAACAAGACGGGAGATTTAGCGGAGCATACGTCCGTGCTTCCCTACGTATACCTGGGCATACATGCTGCACCGTCTTTGCTATGTGTTTAGCTCGGACTCTTCATCTTGTATTTCGAAGCCGCAATAGAATTATTGAATTATTTTCTGCTCATCATTTCAGCACAACTTAGGTGTCGTGGAGGGAAGCGAAATCAGAGTAAAGAGAAGAGAATCACCGACCTAAAGGTTCAGCGCCCGCCTCGGAGGGCCCAATCCAAGTCATAAACCGGTGCTTATAAACATGTTTATAAACCGGACTTGAAAACAGCGCCCTACGCTGACAATCTAATTAGATGGTACTCTTGACTCCTTCCTCTTTCAATTTGATCCAGCTCGGCCTGGAATTTATATCATTCCACCACCTGGAATCATATGAGTTGAGCGATGAAAAACAGAATTGAAGAAAGTACACACCGTGCGACGTTTGGCCCTTTGGAAGTTAGCAGATCACAGCCCGCTTCCGCCAGTACCGGTCCGTACATTAGATGCATCAGGTCGGCGAGAGTGAATTCCTGGTGGAATCGGAAATGAGAAAAAAAGAACAACTTGAGCTGTAAGGTACGGACATTTCCTGCTAGGTATTTTTGTTTTCCCAGAATGACCTCATAAGCGTCTAGCTTGGCAGACAAATCGGCCACGTGTTTGTCCAGTGCCGCTTGATCTACGTCGAGGCCCGCTCGCCTGTAAATAACAAATATAAATGTCAATGGAATGTGAAGGGCGGAATCAGACTGCGATACTTACTTTTTGACAATCGTCTCCGTCATAATCTTCAAAACGGCTGGAAAGAAATTGCAATACTCGATAGATGCCGCTTGCTCAAATAACGCTCTTGCTTTCAACTCCGTAGGGATGAGCGCAGGTCCGCGATCGGCATATTTCTCGGCGACATAGCGGCAGATCGCACGGTTTTCATATAAAATGAAGCCATCATCGTCCTGAAACGGGACAGTGAGCAGGTAGCAGCAGCAGCAGACAAACGACATACAACGACGGGCACCTGCCCGAAAGGGTGCATTGCGAGATGTTCTGGGGTTTTGTGGGCCTTGGCGGCTTGGTCGACGACGACCAGTTCAAACGGAACTTGCTTCTCGGCTAGGACCATTGCAACGCCGACACCAGCGTGAGCCGTCGCATACAGTTTGAACACCATGACCGCAGAAAGAGGTTAGATGAACGACAGGTGAGGTTGGATGTGGATGCGGATTCTGCAACTTTTTATATGATTGGTTAGTTAAAAGAAGTTTGACCGATAACCATTAATAAGCGAGTGCGAGATATGCAGCAGTTAAATATTTCCCGGGGCGACGGAGATTTGTAACTTTCTATGCAATCGGCCAGGAAGAAGTTTGAGGGATAAACGCCAATAAGCCAGCGAGAGAGCTTACACAGCAGTTATTTCCCGGCACTTCGGGATACTTATTGTCTTTGAAAGCAAGGGAATCTACTTTACACATTGATATCCCTCATATCACGAGAAAAATTCCACGCCATGAAGATGAACGTGGTGGGAGAGGTACGTCGCCCAGTCATAGGAAACTCACATGGCTTGAATACCCCCATCGCGCGCATGACGATGGGTGCCCAAGCGACTTCAACAGTAAGCAGGATTTGATGACCAACACGAAAGGCGGTGGACCGCGGTCGGGCCGAGATAGGCGCCTTCAAAGTCCAGCCCCATGTCGGTCGGTGTCGAGCATCCTTCATGATGGTAACTCAAAGCATCAGCAGCAGCCTACGAACGAGCAAGGTGTGTGAGTTGCGTTCCACGGAGTCCAGAGGTTGGTCATGAAAGCAGAAATCAAAATCGTCAGTCAGTGGGGATATCTTGGCCCTAGTCGTATCATGCGAGAGGGTAGTGGGTGGGGACTCGAAGAATTGCGACATGTTTGCTGCAGTCTCGAGTACTTATCGGGCGGAGTAGCATACCGCAATATTTGCCGTGATGGCGCGACCCAAGCGCGATGTATTTGCCCGCGAGCTACATGGACAAGCTAAGACAAACTGGTACTGTGGAAATTTTCAAGGGGGAATCGGGATTGGAAAAAAAAAAACATACTTGAAGTTAGGGGAGAGGGGGTCCACGTTGTGTACCAAGATTACAACCGCGCCTATTTTACGCCACTGCGATGTGGAAACAGTCCAGAGGATGAACCCCCCACAATACATTAGAGATGGCAAATCGCAACCGTGTACCAAGGTAAAAAGAGGTGATAATAATGACAATATGGCTAATTCTGAGCGATATAAATTGTAGACAATTGATGTATTGTTACAGTGGTCAGTGAAGCCCTAGGACAGGCGATAATTCCCGGATGCCTGAAAACAATAAATATAACATATTATCCACACTTAGCTTCCCCTATGCCTGCATCGTGGCTGGATTCGCTTCCGCATGAGCGCGAGGGGACGATCCTTCCCACGCAGTCGTGAGTACACACCGCAAGCGTTACACAGTCTCTCACCGTCAGCACCGCGCCGCCACGAGCTCGTCCTCCGCGTGTGGCAATGAGAGCACTCCGGCACACCAGGCGGGAAGTCATCGTCATCGTCCGACTCCTCTTGGTCCGCCGCAATGAGCGCGGGCGGCCCCAATTCGCCGCGCTGCTGGAGGTAGAGCCCGCACGCGTTGCAGAGGCGCTTGTGGTGGGTAGGATTGCGCCGCCAGAGGGGCGTGGAGGCGGCATAGCAGCATTTCTTCACGGGTGCGGAAGAGGAAGCCTACTCGACATCGAATTGGGGCGACGAGGGGCAGGGCCAAGCATGTGTGAACGACTGGCGAGAGTTGGTTGTGGAAGTGGAGGTAGATGAAGGCCAGGGCACTTGGAGCGAGCTGGAAATCATGTTGTTCCCGGTTAACGAGTCAATGACATCGATAGGGCTAGGAGTGTTTGGATATCCACGAGACACCTGCTCCGTGGTCTCCGGATACAATGACTGCACAAGATTTTGCGTCCGCTTGTTTTGGGTCCAGTCCATGGGCGACATGGTCTCGAGCGGGAGATGAGTTTCGGGTGTAAAATTGCACTCGGATACGAAACCCGTGGCGTGCGAGTGTACGGTAAGGTGTTGAGGAAATCGGAGAAGATCAAGCTCGAGTTGCGAACTGATAGGAGGTGGGATACTGTAGGGGTGGCTGGAGCTCCAGTGCAGCTGGTCATCGACATCATATCCGGGATCGCTTCGGGGTGCTGAAGTTGCGAAATTTGGTGAGAACAAAGTCATTGAATAACATGGCAAATATCAACATCGATGTACATACGAAAGTCCCACCAACCATCGATAGATGGTGTGGGGTAGCAAGTAGCGATTCTTTGTTGATCGAGGAAGGATTGAGAGGCTATCGGCTGTGGGGTCACGTTCAGATATTAAAGGTGTTTCGTTCGTGCTCGATGGGGAGACTTCTGAAAGCGGAATTTTCATACAACGGGTGCAGGCGCATGGGCTTGTGGCGGTAAGAGCGTATTTCGTTAATGCTGCGGATCACGTACACCCATAACTTACTAGAGCTGCGTTATCGGCCGGAGTCCGCTGGATGGCCCTCCAACTCCGAAATGATGACATCACGGTCGAGTCTTTTGTGTCAAGCGCCCGAGAGGCTCGGAAATAGGGAGCTGAACCATACCGTTGCCTGTAAAACAATAATCAGTGCACGCACAAGCACAACACACAGAAAACTAGAGGCAAAAAAGACAGGATGTTCGCAGAGTCAACTAAAAAGGCAGTGTAACGAAATGCGGATGTGCCCCCTGGACCATGGTCATGCGGCCTCAAAGACTACCTTAGCGGCCACTCTTCGATGGCTCCGACCTTATCGCAACTCATCGGCTACGGTTCTTTTCTTAGCGGAGGATCGGGCGGCCGAGGGGCCGATACTTATATGATATCTTTGAGGTCAATCGCATCAGTCCCCATGCGTCCAGAGATTTTCCTGTGGTCACTGGAGTTAGACGAATAGCTGTGCCGTATCTTCTCTTGTCTTTTCTGGAAATCTGTCAATAGAACATGTTTCCTCCTCGCTGAACGGAATATTAATGCCAGCCGACCTTAATGTCACTATCGGTCTCCGTTATAGACGCGGACAGGTACTTGGTCACCGACCAAGTCTGGTCCTGTCAATTCCAAATTCCAGATTCTTGATTTCCGTACAATATGGGGGATGCACGCACCGCGACATTTCAATGCCACGCGGTCAGGTATATCGTCCTTTCAATCTGTGGAAGATTATGCGCAATAGCAGCAGTTGGCTTGGAAGTCGAAGTCTTGCGATGAGCATGACTTTGCCGTGGCGGTGTCGAACGTCAGACGGTGCCGCTTCTGTGCCTCGTTGACATCGGCAGTCTTGAGCCTCAGACAGGACCACTCAGGGCACTGACGTTTGATGGACGGTGTTTTGTCAAACTTGGGTCCGCCATGTGTACCAGCATGTTATCCACATTCTGCTTGGACTGCTCCAAATACACCGCAAACTGGGAGAGATACCACTGGCAGGTTAGAGAGAGGATAGCAGTAGAGCCTTAGGTGTGCTTGTCTATTTGGGATAATTTATGAGCTCCGTCGAAGGTCAGTTGTGTGAAGGTCCAATCAACATCACGAGGAGCATCAACCAAACATCCATGATCTGATACCAATTTGTCGTCTTTTTGCAGCTATCCTCTAGATATTACCATGCACATCGCAAGCTTGTTCCTCTCCCAATATCCTGCAAATGTATATTCTGTCCCTGCCACATGCACCCGACCTGCTTTTAACCTGCACCAATGTCTGCCAACACTACCCCAAAGCCTGCCACCGAGTGTAATAGAACGCACTCAAGTACATCCGGAGTTACCTTCGTTTTTAACACTCAAGGCCCGGGTCCCTTTGTGAGTTTCCATCCATTCTATCTGAATATATTCGATTTAACTCGGTGGCAACAAGACATTCAATATAAATCTGTCTGGGATTCCATCGACATTGGACTCGGTCAACATCACTGTGAATAATACGAAGGCCAGCACTGTGAAAAATGTGCGCGGTGGACCAAGTCCCTCTCAGCGTCAATCTTTCCATGGCAAATCTCCCAGAAAATTCTTGTTGCCGCATCGACAGCAATCCGAGCGTCGAGATATTCCCGAAACTCCGCAAAGCCAGCTTGGGGGATCATCACCGCTCGTGAAGGCCGAAAGTCAGAGTGTACAGGCACCTGACAGTCCGCAAAATTCCATAGATCCTGCGGAAACCGAACATTCTGATGACCAGTCACTGGCAACATTCAGTCCAGGCTGCCAGGTGCGCAAACAAAGTTTTCTTGCTCATTTTTCAAGTCCTAATCTATTTTATAGCTTGTAACCCCATCTCGAAAGCGGCCGTTAGATCGTATGGAGCGGGATATGGCCACCTCAGAGACACCCAGCTTGAAACGCCAGCGTACTTAGATCTTCCATACTGTTTCCACAATGACATACATTTATTTTCTATTTTTCTTTTGACAACATTCATTAAATTGAAAAATTGAATGGGATTCAACGCTAACGCCAACTCCACTCAAGAGGGATCAACAACACCGCCACAGCTGTTATCCTCGTCACTCAACGCCGGCAACCCATATTTGGCAAATGTCTCAAAACATGGAGAATAATAGTCTCCGGATATTTGTACGAGCCCCCATAGAATATAGAGCTTCAAGATTTACCCAGAGTTTTCCATATTTTTTCAGCGAAAAAAATGGGACCCCCATGTTTGGTGCAACATTTATTGTGGCTGTGACATGTGTCACACCCCAGCGAAGTAAATCTTCCAGACACAGCAAATACAGTGTTGTTTTCTTGGCCCAATTACTACTACAAACATCTTATTTAATTATTCATGTCGCCTCTTTTTCCCCCGCACTACCTCACTTTGCACTTCGCCATCTAACATTTCCTCCGCGTCCGAGTCCCTTTCCTCGTCCTCTTCGTCAGAACCATCAGTCCCAGTGCCAGCTTTGGCAAGTTGCTTTGCCTTCATTGTTGCTCGTCGTTTTTCTTGTGTCCGTGCCCTTTTCAAGGTTTGTGCTACCCGTAAGCTGACTGCAACTTGATGATGGTGGGCTTCTCGATCAAGATAGAGAGGCCGAGGCACGGTTAGAGCAACCGGAAGATTGCACCGGACTAATGTTGCATTGTGAATGCCGGCCATGTTGATCACAAAATGGTTGTCATCTCCGTGCGCCAAGAGCTTGATGCTCTGTGATGTTTCCTGGTGTTCCTGCATTACACGCCGCAATGCAGTTGGAGCACACTTGACGAGCCGGCAATCATGTTCAGCAGAGAACCGGAACATGATCGCCTGTAGCATTGGAAATAATCAAGATCAATTCAACACATCTTATATTGCACTCACTGTTGCGACCACAGTGATTCCGTGGAGATTTATATCAGCGGGCCGCTGAAGAGCAGGCATTCCAAACTCTGGATGGAGCATCTCGGACACGAGGAACCTGTCCAAAGTAACAAGACCGCTCGGAACACCCTCAGGACACTTCTCCGGCACCAGCAGTTCCCGGATACGTCCCACAACCACTTTGTTCTGGCAGGCATAAGTTTGATAACCAATAACATTGTTGAATATTTACCTCACTGTCGCGCGCAAAAACCCAAGAACCCTTTTGGCAAAAATCACCAGACTGCGCTGTGACCCCAATTGTCGAACACCAGCGTACAAACGCAAGTATTGGTTCATATGTCATGAATGAACATGCGTGCGTGTCTTTCCATCCGATAAATGAAGCCTTTGCCTTTGCAACGAGGCGCATATGCCCTGCCGTTCAAAAAAGATCATTAATGGTTCAATAATTAATTCAAGTATCGCACTTACCTCCGACAAGAGTGCGAGGTGGTACCCAGCCCAAATGACGCTGGATGATTGGCTTGTTCTTCAATACCGAAAGGACGTTGGGACCAGCACAAATCCAGTCATCGTCGACTTTCCAGTATCCACCACTTAATATATGCTTCATGCGATCCATCGACGCGAATTTCAGGGCTATGTCGCGACTAGGGGCTTGATGGTTGCTGAGAATCGAACATAAACAGAAGATTGCGTTGAAACATTCAAAAACCTCAGTCGCATTTCGAATAGGTGGGCCGAAACGGGCTGCATCCTCAACGATGTGCGGGAGGAGATGAAGTTTGATCTTCAAAAGGATTTTTGCGGGATCCTGGTCGCCAAAGGCATCGAGCACATTGCCGATGAGAGTTGAAAGGTCGCTCTGGAATTCCTTCGAGTTAAATGGGATAAATAATCTGAATCTATACGTACCACGTATTGAACCATATCGTCAATTTCATGCACCCACAACATTGCGCCCAAGTGTGAAACAGCCTTCACAAGTTCAAACAACTCCGGCGAGACAAGGTCATGTACATGGAACACCATGGTCTGCATCAGGGTCTTGAAATGTTTTCCAATAAGGCCGTTGCGGTACTGCATCATATAAGCAGCACGGATTGGTGGTATAGTCAGACCGTCAATATCCGTAGATTGAAGCCGGATTGCGAAAAGGTCTCGCTGAGCATCTGTCCACCCAGAGTGAAGCATATACCAGACATATTTGATAATCCCAAGCAGGATTGTGTGTAGAATTTCAACTGGAGTATCGCGGTTGGGATCTAAACCTGTGGTTTTGGCTGTCAAAAAGTGGTCGAGAGTTTCAACGCAATAGAAAGACCTGAAATATCCAAAAGCGGGTTAACTTTATCGCCTGGTTGCTGTGATAGCCATAGCGTGAGTTCTTCTTTAATTGATTCCGCGGTGCGCCCGGGATTATTTGCCTTGATTTCGCGAGATTTCTTCAGCAATATTTCAATCCAATACTGCGCAACCTTGTCCTTGACACCTGTGGCAGTCTGCAGTCGAGAAATCGGAGCCTCGACCCCATACATGGCCAAATCGATCTGCTCCTCGAGCGTCCTTTTGGTTTCAGCAGCCAAACGAGGTATGCCAGCCTGTGCAATAAGTAAAATAGTGGTCAAAGTCCATTGGAGGGGTCCAGCTCACATAATGCATTGCATGATATCCAGCATCGGACTCGGTGACTTCATGCGGGCCACCGGCCTTGCAGCGCCGGCAGCCACAATTTGCATTACCTCCCATATGCGACGCCTCTTCCGACTGCTGAGGATTATCTGCTGGGAGACTTGGTAGGCGTAGAATCACCCGACAATTGCGGTGTGTTTCCGCATTATAGCATGGAATTGGAGTGGTATGGGTGGCCCTTTTGCATACCAATGAGTTTACGGTTCTCAGTGGTAAAAGACTGACTTACTGGATCTGTTCCTTCAGAGCGGAAAATTGCTCCGGAGCCGTGGCATGTGGGGAGGTGGAAACGAAGCGAACAAAGTACTCTTGCTGAAGGAGCTGACCCGGCAAATTCGAGTTTGCCAAGTACATGTTGATGTGCTTGTTATACTGCTTCGATTTGTTCCCCGAAACATCGTCTGCCCAAATTGGAACCATCACAACGTACAGGTCATCTCCTTGCGCAAGTTCACGAAGCTTATTAGGCATCTTTGGTATCTCAGCACTGTCTTGACTCGAATTAGAGCGAAGGTTTTATGGAAATAGATGTGCAACCTACCTGCCCATGGTATCGGCTTGCCAAGGCTCTCAATTACGTCGTGATAATTGTAACAAAAGCGGGACGCAGGGACCTGGTAGATGCTAGTTCCAATCACCCATCCATTCTGTTCAGAATCTCAGCGTTGCGTAAATATCAAATAAAAAGATGTCCGTACCATGCCACAAGTAACTTGAAAACAATCAGCAGACAGACCACCAGTGCGTTTTATCCACGCAGTTGGAATCACAAAGGAATTGTCGTCGAGGACAGCAACCTCATCAATATAAAACTGACGTAACCCGCTCGCATACATTGGCGTCAATTCGGATGGCTTGAACTCCTTCCAGCGCTCGGCCTGCCAGACTTCGGAAATGGGACCTGTTGTTTCCTCCGGATAAAATTGTAGATGCTTTGCTACTTCAGGATTGGAAAAATCCTATAGAGCGTGGTCACACCTTGAAGGCGACCGAAAAATTCATGATAAATGCTTGCCCTTGCTATTGTATCCCGAATATCGTTCACATAAAACCGATTGCCAACACTAGGTGTGTACAATTTTGGTTCGCTACCGCAAAGCTTGCGAAGGTGTTCTTGCATTTTGCGAAAGGCATCATACGACGGGACATTGGATACGTTGCACTCCTTCAGGATCCATAAAATCATCTTGAACTGGTTGCTGGACATTCTTAGTCGAGGTAGATTATCGAGGATGTCCAACAACATGGTCTAATATTCCAAACAGCTGTTAATTGCGTGGAATGGGCTATTAAAGTTTGAATCCATACAATTTTGTTCGCGTACGGGAAGTAGGCATTATCAACAGGGCCTTGGGTATAAGCCAAGTCGTCATCAAGTTCTTCTTCCCCATTATCGATGTCTGAATGTGACTGAGTTAGAGCACAAATATAAAATGAGCAAACAGGCAACACAGACCTTCTCTAGTAACACCCTGCGGAAGTGTTATATCATCGTCATCTTCATGCTGGTCTGATTGCGAGAGCATTCTTTCCACTTCTGCTCTCAATCTATTACGCTCCTCGTCAGGATCATGAACCGTCATGGATGTAGGAATTATTGGGGGAGCAAGCCCGGCAGATGCATAATCGGCATAGGTTGGGCTGTGGGGTCGGCTATATTCATCATCAAACATCGCAGGAAGTGGGGCATAAGGCCCAGGATCCACAGGTTCAGAGAGAGAAGCTTCAGGGCCAGAATAGACATCATGTAGTTTGCGAGTATTTTCTTCAAGTTCCTGTTGGCGGCGCTCCTTGTTCTGAACCTGGGCAGAGTGGATATCACTAGCAAGATGGCCAGACAGCGAGCTCTTCAGAATCCATGACCCGAAGTTTTCTGGATCTTCCTCCTTGCATATTAAACAGCGAACCTTTTTTGTGAGCGAGTCTTGCTCAAAAACTGACCGAAGTTATTCAGAACTTTTGGCTCTCGTATCGAGGAACCGTTATGCTCACAATCTGGGAGGTCCCTTGGCTTTCGTGGCATGGAGATGGGAGAGGAAGAGAATGGAGTCAAAGCGCACAATGGTCCAAGCGATCACAGCCTCACTCCATCTTCGCCAAAAAAAAAAAACCCTGAAGGCCACGCAGGATTGTTTCCGAGAGCTTAGCTCACTGTGAGAACAGTGGTATTCAAAAGCGAATGATATTTTAAATGTTGAGACCAACGAACGGTCCAACGTGATCGCGAACTTGAGGTTGGCCGGTTCTGGCCAAAATCGCCGCGTCGAGTCACATCAAAGTCACACCAACTTGACTTGCCTTTTTCGTCGTCCACCGATTGCCACCGTCGAGGCCACAATATATAAGGCCCTGTGGAACAATGGGAAAACACATCTCTCCTCTTAAACACTCTCCACCATGTCCGACACTTTCGTCGAAGCAAACATCGATCCCAGCTTGCTCGCTATGAATCCCGCCGCTCAGATGCTACAAATGTATCGCGCCGGTGGCTCTACCACCCCAGCACCAAGCACCCGCTCTTCGATCACCCCAGATAGCAACGATATGGATCAAGATCAAAATGAGGGTGGCCCTGAAGGCACTGGCTTGCCTCCGACTTTATCCTCCGTGATTCCTCTTGGCTCATCCTCCTTGATTGCATTCGGGAACTTGGTCAAGCACAAGGTCAAACTGAGCGACAAATCTACGGTGGCATTTGACCAGTTTGTTCGGGTATGCCTCTCCTGGTTTCTTTCCATGATTACACCACCTTAATATTGTTCATAGCTTCGCTCGCCGGAGGAGCGCAATGTCATGTTGTTTGCTCAGATCCTCGAGTTGATCGACATCACCAAGCAAAACGAGAAGGCAGACCAATGGGTGATATCTAGTGATCTCGGGGTGCGTGATTAAATGTTCTTGCTGCTGTTCACTCATTTAGTATGGTCACTGTTCTAGCTCAAAATCAAAACTTACACCCAGGCCTTCTTTCTTTCACCCGACATTTCTGCATACCGGGGCCAGAAAATGGCTGATAACATGCTCGTGCGTCCAATCAGCTCCTGTCTTCCATCTCTCCTCTGCTCATAGGCGATGCAGAATTCCATGCGTGAATGCAATATATCGGAGCTTCCTCCCGATGCAGAGACCACCAATGTCAAGTTGGTGCTCTCCAGGATTGGGGAGAAGGGAACCCACTACAGGAACATTATCAAGACCGCTGTGCGTGCTTCATTTTCATGCGTAATATCTGCTTAATATCTTCGCAGGTGATAGCGTCCCTTGAGCCTGGCTCTGTGCTTGAAAACATCGCCGATCTCACCCACAAACTCATCCAGGGAACGACCATACAGGCCACCCTCCAACTATATATTCAGGTGGCATTCATTGTTCGTGTTTCTTCCTTTTCGAATGCTTCTTGAGCTGATGTTTCGTCTCAAGCGCTTTATCGCGGTCAAGTACCCATGGCTCTCTGAAGACACTTTCTGGCTGCAAGTGGACGAAATAATCAAGGATAATAGCAAGCAATGCGAGACTAAGGAAGAGCTTGATGGGTGCGTCGTCGTCTTTTCGTTCACTCTCATTCTTCTAACAAAATGTTTGATAGCCTCTACAATTTCATTTATCAAGAAGACATCAAAGTCCATGGCGATCCAGCAGACACCGAACACCGAACCGCCGAGCTCAATGAATCCTCGACATCGTGGCAAGCTGTTGTTCGTAAGCACTCGAAGAAAGTCCTCCCCAACGCGAAGAATCAGCAAATATTGCTCAAAGCCCACCAGGCTTGGATGGCGGAGGAGGAGATGCAGACCCGGAAGCGCAGACGGGGTGATCCGGAGGAGTAGGCGAAGGACGATTTGGAGCTTTCAATATATATATTCATTATGCAATAAATTCATGTTTCCGAACCATTTTGTGCACCCCATTATAACCCGAGACCAATGGCATATGCGAGATTTTGCTGCCATTCCGTGGATAAGCCTTAGACGGAATCCCAATAACACTCACAGCTCAACTGGGACATTCGGAGGACATTCATAAAATGCAGAGCCGGTGTTTATACAGTGAGGTCACGCTGATACTTTGCCACCCGAGGCCAAAATTACAACATTTTGTTTGATGTCCTGCCAAGGTCCATGGCTCACTGTGACCTCCCGCGGATTTGATTTTCACCCTCCATTTGACCTTGCAACGATCGCCTCCAATCATCCCATGTCGGATGGGCAGATCACATTAGTCGAAGGCCCAAATGACCTCGGTTTTCGTTTTCGGTGTACCTACCTACCTCAGGGCCCCATCAAATTTATACTGGCAACGGCCACGGCGAGTGATAGTGATATAGTGATATATTATACACAGCTGTGTGCGATCCCACGAAGTCGACATTATTTTGCAATAACCGCTATCTCTTGCGCTCTCTTGCGCTGTGCTCCCTCATCTCTCCAAGATGCGTGGCCTCCCCCTCGACGACACCTCGAAGCGCTCCCACCGCTCGCGCTATGCTTTCGCCCTGCTGCTCCTGTTGAGTCTCGGTGGCGCCGTGTTGTTCACCCGGCAACTAGTCTTGAAAAGCCGCGCGCAACTTCATGCGCCTCCTGGTGACCTGCCCCACGCAGGTCGACCCCATCGCCCCTGCGCTCGTGTTCGCCCCGCAGGCGACCGAGACGTATCAAGTGCGCCTGCAGGGTGCGATCCGCGTGCGAACTGAGACCTTCGACAGCGCGTCCACTGACGGCTCTGGTGCGTCCCCTGTCTCGTGCACGTGGCCGACGTTAATGTCGGCAGATCCATGGTACGACAAGTTCTACGTGTTCATGGCGTATCTCAAGGAGACGTATCCCCAAGTGTGCGTTTCTCTCCCTCCACCTCCGTGCTGTGGGTGCTTATGCCCCCGCAGATTCGTGTCCCTCACCCTCGAGCACTTCGCCACACACGGGCTGCTCCTCACCTGGCAAGGCAGCGACTCCTCGCTCCAGCCTATCAGTGCGGCCATCCCCTTCAAGCCTCCGCAATTTTCTACTCACCCGATAGCCGCCCAGTCCTCATGGCACTAGTGATGTGCTGGCTCAGGCTTCAAGCCAGAAGCCAGGTCAGCCAAGCCATGGCTTCGTCGAGCCAGGCCAGGCCACGCCCCTGGCTTGAGCTGGCTTAGGCTTCTGGCCATCAAGCCAGGACTTCAATTCGTCGTCACAAATCTGTATTTGGAGCTGGATTTCCGCCTGGAAATGCCTTTCAATGAACAATTATAATTGCACACTAGTTCCAAAGGAATCAGAAGTTATTATTTCAACTCCCGACTGTCAAGCCCATGCATATATAAAAAAGGGTTTACAGCCCCATGGGTGCCGTTAAGGCTATGGGGAAGGGGTGGGCCTCGAAAGAGAACCCTTTACGGTGGGCCCACTCGCATTGAAGAAAAACATGGTGCTGAACACCTGGAGTGGTCTGCTTATGGATGAGGACACTCTGCAGGATGATTGGACACTCACAGAGGGGGTTTTAGTGGGTATGTGGCCAATGAATGGTATAGGATAAATATTCTCGAAGGCCAGAGTCCCACACTGGTAAAAAATCGTGCGTAACGGCATTTCCTCCTGGACAAAACTCACCGGCATGACTGGCCCAAAACCAGCAACACAAGCGGACAGACTCAGAATGCTTCTGCAGACTTTGATCTCGTTATCCCAAATGCTCCAAAAAAAATAATAATAATAATTTCAACCAAGTCTTGCGAATCAAGATGGCCGCTTAAGGAAGAACAAGTTGAAATGGTGTGATTATCGCCTGTAAAGCCGCATGATTGGTTATTTTCAACATTCAAGTCATGAAGGGCCACTGACACATCATGTACAAGTGGTCTGAAGCTATGAAAATAGACCTTAGGGTCTTTTGGCCGAAGCCATGGCTCAAGCCAGGGCTAAGCCAGGCCAGGACCGCTGGCTCTGGCTTGGGATTTCCGAAGCCTAAGCCAGATGAAGCCAAGCCTAAGCCATGGTTTCCGAGCCAAGCCACGCCAGCACAACACTACATGGCACAACAGGTGCGTGCGCCCGCTGCCCCGCTTTCTGCTATCACATCTGATATACCGTGCAGGACACCGTCCCCGTACCGGAGGAGACCATCGACCGCTGGACGTACCCACCCTTCGAGGGGCATGTCGACACTGACGGCTGGATCTGGGACGTGGAGGCGGGGACTGCAAGAACCTGCTGTGCGTCAACCTCATTCCCCCTCCCTTCACCAACCTCCACTTCCTACTCACACACCTCGCAGGATCGCAGAGCTCTCCGCCGTGGACGAGCTGTGTTCTTTTGCTCATCACTCCCGTCTCGTCTGATGTTTGTGTCATATACGTAGCGCAGCGCGCGCTACATCGCCACACACATCGAAAACATCAGGAAAACCCTACTTCTTGAATCTATGACAATTCGGTCAGATTTGTGGAATTCGACCAAATTCTGCCACAATTCGGTCCAAATAAGACAAACACTAAATTTAGACTTTTGGCCAAACCTGATCGTGCATCTACAATTCGGCCAAACTTGAGCCAGATTTTGCCAAGATTTTGCGTCGATCGAGTGCAATTTAGACTCATCCATGCAGACTTCATCAACCAAGAATTATTAGAAATGCCATATTATTAAAACGATGAAATACACTAATAACAAGTAGCGTAGAGGTGAAGTCAAAGCACAAAGTATGATAATCAATCAGACGCTGCCTCGAGGTCATCAAAGTTCAGGTGCGCAAGAACATTAGTTGCAGTTGCTGTGCGGGCTGCAACCACTTTCCCTTGCCCACTGTTTATGAATCAGAATCGGTCATAAACAAACAAGAGGTGTACTTACGACGCTTCACGATACAATCGACTTAGTACCTTCTGGTAAGCAACAGGTGACCGGTCCACCAACTTCTCGAGGAACGACATGTGGCCGAGGTAAGTCTCTGCATATAGATTTGCGTTGAACTCGGTGTTGATGTGTTGAGGACCTTGCCAATCTTGGAGCATAGCACAGACCTGAATAAAATTAGTAGGCTAAACGTGCAAAAAATCAGACACTTATCGCAGTTGCAGCAACCGAAGCGATAACTGGGCTCATCATCTGCTCAGGTGCAGCGCCATCAGTGAGCCGAAACCGGGATTGATAAACAGTCGCCAAAGGGCGCCTTCCTAAGAAGATAGTCTGATGCATTGTCGCAATAATGGCTGGATTGCTAAAGGGCTTATTGTAGTCGACCGCACCATCCTGTTGACCGGATTAGAGAAATCAATAGATGAGGGGCAGCCTTTACCTTTTGGGGGTAGATATAATCGGTATGGGCAGATGTGAGCAAAGCTTGAACTCTGGCGGCGCATCCGACCTTCAGGTCGAAACCGTGGATACAAGCTGAGATGACTGACTGCTTGAAGGATCGCTGAGTATCTGTCCAGCGTGCATCAGCCTGATGGTTTTCAGTATGTGATCCCCAAACGAGAAAATTAACCATACCACTCTTGAAATTTCTTTAGAGTAGACCTCATCGACCTTCAAGCGCTCGCAGATCTCTCAAAGCCCTAAGTCCTTCCCAACGGAGTACAGGGCGTCGCGCGCATATTTGAGACAATCACCAACATCCGGAAAGGCATTGATGAAGAGTGCGTCGCCAGTGATCTTGGTAAAGGTGCAGCAGATCAGGTCTGTGATTGTGGGGTCCTGTGAAAGGAGATTCAAGACACCGCGCGGAGTAAATTGCAGGGCGGGAGTGTTGGGCCAGTTAGATGATGGTTGCGCAACATCCTCCTTCATCCGACGCACCGCGGACCGCTGTTCTGGTCCGTTAGTACTGCTTGACACCGAAGTTTCCCCGGCAGCCCAAACAGGCTGCTGATGAATAAGATCAAAAGCTGTAAACATTTTTGACAGCACACGGTGACACACCTCTTGTCCAGCTTTTGCCCTCCGTGTCGTAGTGTCCTGTGGCTTGCTTCAATAAATGTAGCACAGGCAAATAGGGTCCCATAAAACACACCTTTGGCTTCAACGCGACATCACCTCGATTTGGATCGGACCCACGCTCACGCGGTGGCTGAAGCTGGCGCTCGTGCTGTGGCTGAGGCCGACACTGTGGCTGAGGCTGAGGCTGTGGCTGAGGCAGGTGCTGGCGCTCGGGGGGGTGCTGAGGCTGGCGCTCTGGCTGGCGCTCTGGCTGGCGCTGTGGCTGGCACTGCGGGTCGGGCTGGCGCTGTGGCTCGGGCTGGCGTTGCGGGCCGGGCTGGCGTTGCGGCTGGCTCTGGTGCTCGGGCTGGCCGGGCTGGCGGCGCCGCAACTCGGGCTGGCGGCGCTGCAACTCGGGCTGGCGGCGCTGCGGATCGGTTTGGCGCTGCGGATCAGGCTGGCGGCACTGCGGCTCGGTTTGGCGCTGCAGCTGAGGCTGGCGACGCTGCGGCTCGGGCTGGCGCTGGTGTTCGGGCTGGCGCTGCGGCTGACGCTCACGCTGATGGGGAGAACACTTCAATAGCCAGCATGGGAGAAACAATACAAAACACGAACCTCTTTGGGTGCACGACTCGAGCCATCTGGGATGTGTTGGGTGCTCGCAATCTTCTGAGAGGGAGCCTTGGAGCATTCGCCTCAGAAATAGATAGCAAAGGGCATGACACATACCTGCTTGATCTCATCTTCGGAAATTACCACTGGCTGAACGTGCGAGATCTTTCGGCGGGGCGGGGGCGGGGGTGGCGGGGGCTATGTATCTATTCAGCAATACCATCGAAAGAACAATATAAAATGGACACACCTGCTCATACTCGTCATCCGAGTCATCAACAACTGATTGATTATTGACAAACTCAGAGCCCCGAGATTGATCGACTTTCACCTGCACTGCAGATACCTTGACATGTACGTGATCAATGCAGATAGCGGAGACATACATGAAGGGACAGACCATCACGGCCTCATCATCTTCATGCTCCGAGCTGCTCGTCGGGACGTGGAGATCATATCCTGAGGAGATGCTACCGCTTCGTGAGTGTTGTCCCCCCATTACAACATCGTCAGTGTCGTCTCCGTATATGACGGCGGCGTCGGAATCCACTGCCATCTCGAAGGCTGCCTCCGAGTTGGCGTCACCCACGTCTCCAGCGTCGTCCTCAGCCCATGTTGCAGTCTACCAAAGGTCAGGCAAGTTATCAACAATGACACCGCAGCCGAGTACCTCAGCTCTTAATTGCGCAGGAGCGACATCTTCGAACTCCTCAACTTTGGGTGTCGTCCTCAGAGCCTGGTTCGTCATCGGCTTGATCGATGGGCTGAGGAATACTTTTTGCAAGGGCAATCGGGGCTTCGAGGGATCGAGCTAAGAAAGGTGACGTTACTGACAGCAGAACACATTCGTACTAAACTACTCACGTCTAGTATCTTGCACGGCAGAGAGGACCTTCTTCGGTGGCTTGACCACCGCCGCACGCTTCGTAGATTTGGATGGTTTGGATGGCTTTTCCCCATCATCATCGATGACCACATGGGCAATCTCCCCGCTTCTGATTCGGACGAGGATGAGGATGACCATCCTGCTAACAGATTCGGAGGCGATTATTTCGGTACATACCAGGAGGAGGATTTTGACATGGACCAGGAACCAGAACCAGCTGATCCGAACGACAATGATTTTGACGACTTCGATGGTTTGCCGCACTTGGCACCTGTGGAAGAGTCAGATTCAGATTCAGATTCTGACGGCGAGGGGTCCGTGGACCTTGCACGGCAATGGGAGCCGCAAGTACTTGACAACCAGTACTTTCCTGGTGTTGCCAACCAGCCTGACGACCATGGAGGTGATGCTCCGAATCAGACTGTAGATGGTGATGGTGCAGAAGGGGTCCCTGGGCCTCGAGCTCCGACAGCGGAAGAACGCGCTGCTGGGGAGCAGCAGGTGCATCAGCAACCATTTATCGTCGAGTTCACAGATGGAGATGCTGGCGCACCACTTCGTCGGGGCGAAGCAGGGTATGATCATTATATGGCAGACCTGGGTGATCCAGCGAACACGTGGGCTCCATTCACATCCAAACTGGAGTGGGAACTGGCACAGTGGGCAAAGCTCCGAGGCCCTGGTTCCACCGCGTTCACAGACCTATTGAAGATTAGCGGTGTGAGTGATTGAATTGGGAGAAAAGATTTGCACTTACCTAGACTCCAGGTCACCGAGCGTTTGGGATTATCGTACAAGAACACTCGGGAACTCAATGATATAATCGATAAGAAGCTCCCTGGGCGCCCAAAGTTCAAGCGCAAGGAGATTATCGTTGCGGGAGAAGCTTACGATGTGTATTTTCGTGATATATTGGAGTGTGTGAAGGCACTCTTTGGTGACCCGAGTTTGCGGCCCATTTGAAGGTAGGGCCTGAGCGCCACTATGCCGACAAAGATGAGACTATCAGACTGTATCACAACATGCACACTGGGAAGTGGTGGTGGACGACGCAGGTGAGCACCGTTCCCATTCAAGTGATGGCATCAGCTAAGAATTCAATCCAAGCGCGAATTGGAGAAGAAGAAGAAAGGCGCAACTATAATTCCAATCATTATCTCGTCCGATAAGACCCTTTTGACGCTGTTCCGAAACCGTACGGCCTATCCGGTCTATCTCACCATCGGCAATATCCCCAAAGATATCCGCCGAAGCCATCGCGTCAGGCTCAGATACTTCTGGTGTATCTCCCCACATCGAAACTAGAGCACATGACAGTCAAAGCTTCACGTCGACGGGTGCTTGCAAACTTTTTCCACACTTGTATGTCCAAGATCTTGGAGCCGTTGAAAGATGCGGGGAAAGATGGCATGGTGGTTGTGAGCGGTGATGGAGTAGCTCGTCGAGGCCATCCCATACTTGCGGCCTATGTTGGGGATTATCCGGAACAAGTGCTAGTGACGTGCGTGAAGAACATGGATTGCCCACAATGCCCAGAACTTGCGAAAGAGCTTGGAAACGCACCGGTTGAGGGAGAGCCAGAGACGTTCTGGGATCTTGGAACAATTCTTGATGCATTGGCAGCCTTTCATCAGGGAAACCCCCCCAAGATATTTTGCGATATTTTATCTCAAAATGTCGAGAAATATCGAAGATTGTTGAGGTATCAATATTTTGCTCAAATTATCTTCCCCCCCCCCCGACAAAATATCACAATTATATCTCAAAAATTGCTCAGAATATCATTGACTTGGTGGCCTGGTTTCATTGTAGTTCCACTACATACATATCATACAATGACACAATGACGCGATGAGTGAAGAACCCATATATTTGACAGTACGTAGGACAGAAAAATACTACTGCAGTAGTTCAGAACTAACACACCCACCCAAATAAAACACCAGCCCTGGGCCAACCATCAGGACACCACATGACTGAGGTCACACATCGGAATGTCGCGGTCGCACGGATCCCGGTAGTCGGGGTGCTCGTAGTACTCCGAGTCTGCACTAAGCAGCAGCACGTGTGTGAACGGGAGTGGCGGTGGGCAGCGCAGGCCGGGCAAGGACAGTGGCGGCATGGACCGGTTGATGGGCACCGTGTGGTGTGGGAGTGGAGACAGTGGCAGCGGGCCCCACATGCGCTCGAAGTGCGGCAGGAGATGGGACAGCGCGGTGCGGGGGAGGGGAGCAAGGGCCAGCGAGCAGTGGCAGAGGGGCAGGTTCACGTTCGTAGACCTGTGAGGACAGCAGGGCAGATTGCGTGACCTGGGAATTTGTTGCGTCTTGCATTATTCTACAACTTGGTTGGTGGATGCGGTAGCTTGGAAATATGCAAGGGCTTATGACAGGAGTATTGGTTTGGCGAACAGGAAACATAGCGAAGGTTGCTCTTGTTTGACGACATTGCAGGACCACGTGAGTGAGGGTGAGCGATGGCCTGAGACATCCTGTCTTGATGGAGTGCAGAAGTGCAGAACAGGAGAGCAACAGTGAGAGACGGTGAGGCCCAGGAATACCAGCCACAATAGGAGCCCATGTTCTTGAAGGTCTTGAGGAGAAAGGAAGCGGTGGGGCAGGCAATTGAGGGAAGTGGAAAGAGGAAGACATCAGCGTCTTTACAAGTCGGCTTTTCCGCGGCTTTTTGTCCTTTTCAAAGGCGAAAAAGGCGAAAAGGCTGCAAAGCTGTTGCGCCTTTTTTACGCTGAGTCCGTTTGCTTTTAAACGGCGGAAAAGGCGGAAAAGGACAAAATAAGCTCAGGTAAAAGCTCTGATATAAGGACTTAAAAAGCTCAAAAGGACCAAAAAAGATACCAAAACAGCTATATTCACGGTACTAAAAACATGAATAGGTATGATAGTAAGCCCGTTTCACGTCTCCACCGGGTCGCATCCGCGCAGACGGAGTACAGGTGTGCGCGGGGGTTCCGCATTGTACGCGCATGCGCGGCGCTGGCACACAGCACAGTGCTTGAGCTTGCGCGCGATAGGCTGGCACACGGCACAGCACTTGAGCTTGCGCGCGATAGACGCGCGTGCTCAATGGCTCAACGGGCGCGATGCGGCACGAGCGACCGCGATATGCGCACTCGCAACGCGTGCTCGCCACTGGGCTCTTGGAGCATTACAATCTAATCACCGGCAAAATCAAAATAGCCGTGCATCAGTGAACAGTAGATACACACCATGTGGGGAGGGATGCAAATAAGGTCGAGAGGCGGGTGGGCGGGCGCGCACGGGGATCAGTATCAAATAGCTGCGCTGGTGGGCATGACACGTGCTAGCGAAACCCTGATGCGCAATCCATCAACCTCGCTGCATCTTCGCATGAGAACCGACGGCAACCACCAGAGGCGCAAAGAACCAGAACAGAGACATGCTTGAGAGGATTGAACTCCAGTGGGAAGAGACTAGCATTAGATTGTGCGAAACTTGAATGGCTTGAGCGGGGTACCAGGTATGGCGAGACAAGGAATAGGCTTGACGCTTGAGGCTTGGCTTGGGGGCTTGAGACTTTAGGGCTTGAGCCTTGGGCCTTCCAGACTCGAAGCTTGAAGACTCGTGCTAGATGGTTACTAGTGGTATCGTAGAAGCAAAGGAACGAAAGGAGGGGAAGGGAGGTGGGGGAAAGAGAGAAAGGATGGGTGACGTGGCCATCAACCAACCAACCATCAATCACGCCACTTGACGTGATGGGCGGAGTTTAAAATGACTGAGCCAAATTTCGCCAACGTCTTCAGCCAAAGTTCCCTATGTCTTGTTTTTTTCGGACCGCAGATGTCTGCTATGAGATTTGCGCGCAAGACACAATCTTTTGGATTTACCATTGCCTCAAATTCTCAAATTCCAGCGCGGTTGCAGCGTTTGCCGGGTTTGACCGCCTGGGGCAACACTGAGCAATCTGCACTCAATACTAATTCTCACTGGTTGCAGGGAGGGCTTTTCTTTCAACTCTCAGCTGGTTGGTATGTTTTTCAACTGTCTCGGAAAATAGGAACCGGTAAGGAGCCAAAAAAGGAGAAAGCCACAAAAAGCTCTTAAAAGCACAACAAAAAGGACATGAAAAGGACATGAAAAAGGTGAAAGCTCGAAAAGGTGCGAAAAGCCGCAGGAAAAGCACTTGTAAATTTGCTGATGGAGAAAAGTGTTGTCGTGGCAATGTTTGCCGCTATTTGACAGATTGATCGGCGGAGTTTGAATGACTTGCAGCAAAACTCGTCGAGAGCTCAATTGGACAATCACTGGAAACTGCTTCATGAGGTTGTTTGAGCTGAGATTTGCACTTGCTAAACTCAATGGGGTGCTTGTAATGCCTGCTGCACCCTGTTTTAGACTTTTCGAGATTGTGTAAGAAAATGTGCATAAAAGTTTCACAAAATATCTGTGGATATCGCAAATGTGCTGAAAATATTTTGGGGGGCAATATATTTTGTGACAAAATATCGCAAAATTGCTAGGGAGGATTTCCCGAGTACATACAACTTTAGTAGGATAGGCATTCAATGGACGCCTATCGCGCAGTTGAATGCCTATCGCGCAATTAAATGCCTATCCTGGATGCTTAAACACCTATCGCATGCTTGACTGCCTAACAAGTCACATCAGTGACATGAAAAGTGACGCATATTGTCAGTGACCATGGTCACAACGACTGTAGTACAGACACTTCAACAAATGAAGCTCATACTTCGCTTGTTGAAGGCGTGCCCCCACCATCTAAGTAGACTTCAACTTGCATTCTACCATAGTATGTTTTGAATCAACAAATATGCTGGGATCAAGGAAATCCAAGGTGTAGGGTGCCCTTGAAATACTGTACTATTTCGACCGAATGTTCATGCCATGTCACCCGTCACCCAAGATGTTCATTTTTTCAGGTGTTCATTCCAACAAATCACTCGAAAATTTACCATAAATAGTAGTCCAGCGAATGCTGGACCGGATTTTTTTTGTATTTTTGAGCCGATTTGAGCCTCAAAATCTTACCATCACCGTCACCTACATCCAAAATGTTCAGTTCAGGACCCTCCATCACCTGTCACCTGAACATTTGGTCAAAATAGTACAATAGAATGTCAAATAAGTTTATGAGGCAAGATTCTTCCCCAAGCCCTTGAAGATGTGCGCTGAGTGCCACAGATAAATGGTGTGTGCCGCACTCTTTACGAGTCCTAAAATGTAATTTTAGACTCATTATTTTAACATTGAGTTTCCCGCATACCGGGATGTTTTTTGCACTATGACGTAGAGGAACCATGGTGGATTCATTTCCGTAAATGTAAATTTTCGTCAGACTTTCCTGCTTTTAAAGGCAGTTTAGTCAACATTTCTGATGTGTTTTCACTCACTTTATCACATTCAACTTCGTTTTTGCGCATCAACTCGCTTCAGCTTTGTATGATATCGTCCTGTAAGCAGAACTGGTGAAGGTGGCTGAGAACAGGGTTGAGGACCTGTAAGCAAGAGATAATGGCACTGGGAAGTAGCCCCTGACGTGGCTAGGACATGGCCGCACAAGAGTATGAGCTGAGCAAAGAAAGAGATAACCATTGGCAGCATTGTGCGCTCCGAGATCATCGATCATCTATCTCTGTTAATGTTGAGAATTGTCCTCAGCGCCGTTGAACAAGTGAGGCTCGAAATACCACCTAACATTCCTCTGCTCTTTGGACAACAATTATCCATTCGTGAGCATGCATTCAGCGGCGTCGCAGATGTCGTCGAAGATGGGCATCACACGGATTGTAGACTTCCGGATCAATCACATCTGATATCGCGATGGAAAATTGTTATGGCAACTGTGATGGTCCGGATCCGCTGTCTTTTGCCGTGTCTTTTGTCCACTACTACGTCTGCCGCTGGACTCCTCTCTTGAAGTTCTCCCTCTGGGCTCTTGACTCTTCTCTTGAAGTTCTGCCTCAGACCTGCACTGAAGCTCGTCGTCTGCTAGAGCACTATGGCTCGCATCATCTTCCACTGGGCTGCCACGTCTATCCTTGTTATCTGCATTGTTCTGCTGCCAGCACTTTCTGCTGTCTTGATTCGCTCTGGTGGTGCGTCCGCCTGTGTAACCTCGTAGCTGTGTGCCTGATATGATTGAAGCTACTGCCTGGGGCACAGTCCCTTGGCTGTCTATTCTATGCCACCTCGTGTGCATTAGCCGTCACTGGCTGGATTTAATCCATTAGTCGCTTGCAGCTGCCCTCTCAGGGCATTTATTTCGGTTACTGTCCTACGCAATCGCCCTCTTAGGGCATGTACTAGATATTGGCAGACGACAGCTGGATTTAATCCAGTGGTCGTTTGTACGAATATCTGCCCTTTGGGGGCATTTACCTTCCTCTCAGAGGGCGGCCCTAGTTTCCATGATAATCCAATGCTGTTGGTTGTGTTGCAGGCTCGCTGTTTACTCTGCAGCGGTCTTCAACTCTTCCTTCTGGTATATGCTAAGCTTATTGTGGGCGCGTCCCAACAAATTATACTATGAAACTATGTTTACTTCCCCCATCCGTACCAATGATGTGCGACTTGGGGGTGGGATTCAAAACACCATTTCCGGTCGCCTCTTGGCGCCTTACATGCTCAATCACAATAATATTGAATCTTGGGCACCTCGAATATTCTTTTGAATTTCAATGTAAAACGACTGAAAGTCTAGATGTATTGAAGTGCAATCCTAGCTGCTTGGCATCCGCAATTCCTGTCAAATTAATTGCGTGCCTGCTTACAAAAAGCGAGCTCATTCAACTATCCAAGTTACATACAGTTCGTCTTGGCGCTAAAACTAAGGCTGATCAGTGCCAGGAAATTTACAAAGACCATGAATGTTCTGAATGTACCAACATTGTGTCCATTCTCACTACGGTATCTGTACCTTCAATCCCTGTGCGACGCCAAAACAAAACTGTGTTCATTGCTCCCAAGGTTGACCCTAAATTAATCAGGAAGAAAATGCTCAGCATACACACAGCTGCAAAGGTCAGATCAGACATCATACAGGAGCGTGAGGCCATACACAAACTCAGATTATTACAGAAGAAACTCACCGGACGCCTAAAGGATACTGTTTTCCACCCTGGCCATTGACAGAGGCTCAAACATACCGTATTATTTCCAAGCACTGTAAGACTATGCATCCCAGCTCCTTTGTAGAGTCAGGCTGTGCAGTATGTGGATGCCTGGTGGCCTGAAAGTTGTTGACCTCCTTGAGCAAGTTTGAAGGAAGTCTGGCTTTGTTGATTCGTCTTGGTATAACAAGAAAGAGAGATTCAGTTCAAGTGATCCAATTGAGGAGTTGGAGGGCCCAGTACTTGCCGAGGGATGTACCAGTATTTGTGTCGATTGCGAGATGTATCTGAACAACGGTGTAATTCCGAGGACATTGTTGGTGCATCACAACTGGATAGGAGCCATTCCAGAGCAATTACGGCATCTCACATATGCTGAAGGTATCATGATTGCCCGTGTTTGCCATAATTGGTGTGTAGTTCGAGTAAATTTGGGTCATCATGAATAAACTTCCACCAGCCCGAGACGAAATGAACCAGATCTTAGCTTTTATATATCTCGGATCTGCCACTCCAACACAGGAGGATTTGAAAGAACTCCCATGTTGGTTAGAAAGGAAAATGTTGTTTGAGCCCTTGAATGGTTAAAGCTGAACCATGAAGGCTACACCGACCTGGAGATATCTCAGGAGAATTTGGCTTCATATGCCGAAAGGGATGTACCTGTTGTTGTAGATTGGAGAAAAACAAATCAAGAGGTCCATGATTCTGTGCCAGCCAGGACGACAGCTGTAAATGAGATGCTGCATGAATATAGAACTAGAACCAGCAGATGCAGTTTTGCTGTGCATGGTTTGACTGGAACAGCATATGCCACGGCTACGATGAAAACTATCAAGGCCGTTGCTCTCCAACATTTAAATCGACCAGTGGCTGTGGCACATAATGCACATAACACCCGCAAAGAACAGGTTGACAAACAATGATCAACAAACCATATGAAAGGTGCCATTTCTTGCACTGGGCACACATTTGCCTATTTTGGCCCAGTCTAGCATCCTAAATCGGGGGTCCCTAATTTTCTCAATAATTGTCAGCCGAGAATCGGTCAGTAACAACCCGTGGGAAGCACCTTCCATGTTCGGTGTGTGTCACACTTGTTACAATCTCGTGATTTCAGTCACTGTTGTTAATTGTTCCCCTCTTGTCACCCACATGCCAGAGCTCCAAGTCATCCCTGGGTTTGTGGATGCTGTTGACTGGTACAAGGCCGACTATTACAAGAGGACAGGTCGAATCCAGTAAATCTACCGGGATACCGTCTTGAACCTTGTCCGGTAATGTTGCACCAATGGGGAATGGCCCACAAAAAATGCACACAAGCAAAGAGAATACAACACTCACTGAATTGTATCAGTCTCAGACTTCAGATCCATAGCCAGCTAGCGGTGTGATTTAGATGGATGCGACTGCACAAGCAGGACAGACGGCTGTTACGGTTGCCAACCAGGGAGGGTAAGCACCGCAGGTATGATGGACTAAGGATGGATGTACGCCCCACAGATAGTAATCCAAGCGGTGACAGATGCAGTTTCATATCAGAGTTGGGTAAAGCGCTTCAGATACGAGCAAGTAATGACCATACATAGCTGCAGGCAGTGACAGAGAGAGGGGATGACCAATCAGAGGTAGCCAACACGAGTTAGGAGTCCATATTACAATAAAGTATGGCCTAAGTATCAAAGCAACACCTGAGTGAAGATCCAAAGGATGTGCGATTAACAAATGTGTAGGGATCAAGGGTAAAAATAAATGGACTCGTACTGCCATGCTAAGCAGTGGCCTCAAGCCCAAGTCGTGTTGTGTGCACTGCATCTGAACAATCCCGTGGTCACACAGGGGGGAGAAACCCTCAGTGGATAGGCATTCATGAAATGATAGGCATTTGTGAAGCAATAGGCATTCACCCACATAATAGGCATTTTTTTATAGTGATAGGCATTAGCCCCATCAATAGGCATCATCCAATGCCTATCATACTAAAGTTGTCGTGCCTTGGATTTCCCTGATGTTGACGACGACCCAGCGGATTTCGTCAAGAAGTGCAAGGCAGCCGGCATTAAGCCGGTTGTTCAATGGTTTGGGAAGGCTTGCCTTACGTGGACATATTCAAGTCCATCACACCTGACGTCCTTCACCAGCTCTACCAGGGTGTCATGAAGCATTTAAAAGCCTGGATTATTGAAGCATTTGGTTCTGCAGAGATCGATGCACGTTGCCGGCGCCTTCCGCCCAACCACAATATCCGAACATTTGTCAACGGTATCAGTCATATCTCGCGGGTGACAGGCCAAGAACACGATCAGATGT
Organism: Mycena sp. CBHHK59/15; assembly: GCA_029204085.1. Taxonomy (NCBI): domain Eukaryota; kingdom Fungi; phylum Basidiomycota; class Agaricomycetes; order Agaricales; family Mycenaceae; genus Mycena; species Mycena sp. CBHHK59/15. The sequence continues at coordinate 183,576 of JARGXW010000169.1, read as the reverse complement.
GTCGTTTTCTCCTTGGGATTGTCATCGATATCCCACTCCCCGACAATCTATCTAACATACGCTTGATTCGTTCCATCCGCGCACTTCTCGATTTTCTTTATCTTGCGCAATACCCGGTTCATTCCGAAGAGACTCTTTCCCAACTGGACGACGCCTTGACCAGATTTCACGACAACAAAGAGATTTTTGTTGACCTGGGTATTCGCTCGAATTTTAACCTGCCAAAGCTCCACTTTCTTCGCCACTATAAACTGTCCATCACTCGGTTCGGTACTACAGACAATTTCAATACTGAGTACACGGAACAGCTGCACATCGACTTTGCCAAAGATGCTTACCGTGCAACAAACCACAAAGATGAATACCCGCAGATGACGCAGTGGCTCGAGCGCAAGGAGAAGATTCTTCTCCATTCGAAATTCATTCGTTGGAGAGAATTACGCAAGCTGTCTACACCCACAACACCTCCTGGCATCGAATTTAGTCGCAAGCTCAAAATGACCATCCACCCAAGTCAAAAATCGGTACCATTCAGCAAATTGGCAGAAGACTATGGCGCTGAATTCTTCAGAGATGCTATTGCAAGATATATCGTCGCCACAAATAATCCGGGGTTCTCTGCTCGTGACGTCGAGAAGTATTCAGCAAATCTCGCCATGCCGTTTCGCGCTGTACCGATATATCACAAGATCAAATATGTGACGGACAGCCAACCTGATATTATCATTGACTCCGTGCATGTCAAGCCGGCAAGCAAAAATGACCGCGGAAAGGAGATTCCAGCGCGATTCGACACAGTTCTGATCAACGATGGGAATGGCAAGGAGACAGGTGTCAACGGTATGCTTAAATACCATTCTGTCCGTTTGAATAGCTACTGAAGGTTTGGCTTAAAGGTTACCGTGTAGGACAAGTCCGAGTCGTGTTTTCCTTCCCGGAAAAATCAATCAGGAAGATCTTCAAGGCAGGTATCACAGTTCCGAAATACCTTGTCTACGTTGAATGGCGACACGTCAACCCGAGATATTCAAAAGGTCACGGCCAAGCCAAATATAGCCAAATCTGTTATAGAATTTACGCGTCATTTAGCCAAATCTGTTGAATTTGTAGAATTCAGACCGTTTGGCTAGATTGCTACAACTTGTAACAAATTCATAAAGGAGGTTTTTCCTGATGAAGATGAAGGTGTACGGGTTCGACAACATTTTCCTCATGTGCGTGTACCGCCCCCCATCGCGCGTAACCGTATGTACGCATGCTTATCGCCGTGCTGCACAGCATCGACGAGGGCGGCGGGATCATGGAGGATTACTTTGGGTGCACGTGGATCGCGCCCTCGACCGTACGTCCTACTTCTACTGCCCCCGCACTCCGCTAATAAAACTGGCGCAGGGCGAGGAAGGGAGCATGAACGTGCAGGTGACCGTCGCCGTCCCGGGCGGGCACTCCTCCCTCCATCTCGTCCGTCTCTCCCTCCCTTGGCTCCTTCCCCACCACGAACCCCCCACAGGCCCGTGCACACCGCCGTCGGCATCCTCGCATCACTCACCCTCGAGGCCGCGACCTTCCCACCCGTGCTCTCGCCTATGAACCCGTTCTCGGCCTTCGCGCAGTGCCTCGCCCTACACGGCCCCATCGACGACGAGCTGCGGCGCGCGTTGGCGAGTGAGTGGACGTGGGGCGACGTGGCAAGGATTATGGCTGGAAGGGATGCGGGGGATTGGGCGTGCGTGCTGTTTTGCATTATCTGACACTGTGGTAACAAGGCGCACGCAGCCGGCTGTCGACGACGCAGGCGGTGGATATCGTGAGTGGGTACGTGCGCTGGTCCCGCTGTTGTGCGTTTGGTGCGAGGCTGATTGGTTGGCAGGGGGGTGAAGGTGAACGCGCTCCCCGAGGAGGTGTGTGCCACACGGGCTCTTCCTGTTTGCACGCGTCCGACCGCGTTTCTTGTCAGGCACACGTGGTCGTCAACCACCGCGTCTCGGCGGACTTTTCGCTCCAGGCGTGCGCCTGCTTGCGTCGTACTTAACTGAATTCGAAACCCAAACGCCCCCAGGATCCAGGACAGATACGTGCGCCTCCTCACGCCCGAGGCGGCGCGTTTCAATCTTAAAGTCGTCTGTGCGTCCCGCTCGTCTTCTATTGAACGTCCTGGTGTACTCATTTAATGCGATGCGATACAGCGTTCGGAGAGGACGTGCCCGTGGGCGCGACGCGCTACGTGCGCCTCACAGCGCTCAGCGGCGCGGAAGCGTCGCCAGTGACGCCGGCGGAGGGGAGTGCGTGGGAGTGCGTTTGTTTTACCTCCCTTCCCTTCGACCTCCCCGCATCCACCCACTGACTGACCCCCTTCCCACGCAGGATTTTCGCCGGGACGTCTAGGCGCGCCTCAAGCTCGAACTTGATTAAACAGCATATGCTGATACCCCTTCCCCGTACGTGCAGACACCTGGTGGGCACGGACACGATCGCCGCGCCGTACCTCTCGACGGGTGGCACGGACACGCGCTCGTACGTGAACCTCACGCGCGCGATATTCCGCTTCCAGGCGGTGCGCGACGCGGCGGAGCGTGTGGGGATACATACGGTGGATGAGCGGGTGCATGTCGTGCGTGTGTTTTTTGTTTTTGTTCTTGGGCTACGCCTTTCGTTGATCAATAAACGTTTCATTACCGTCTTCTTTATGGGGGATGAAACGATACTGATACGAATGCAGAACGGTCACATGCATGCGATCGAGTGGGTGCATGCGCTGATCCAGAATGCGGTGAGTTGCTGAGACTCCTAATAGCGTCGATCAAACTCCGCACAGCTCCGCTTCACTTTAGCCACATCAACAAGACAACAGTGAATGAGAACGGCCACCTGGCACAGGCTAGAACTATGGCTATGGCGGCAACTAAACTATGCTTACCACGGCTGGCACCGACGGGCTCACATGGCCAAGCTTCTCAACATTCTATGGCACACCTGGTGGCTTTGCCTGCGATCGCGAAAGTGTCGACAGATGTCCTGAATGACAGCAAGCAACCAGACGTATCGGCTATTCCTTCCAGACCGACGTTTTCTTTACCTCATCGCGGGAGAAACAAGCTAACTGCCATGAGGGATGCAAACTGTCGAAAAATTATGGATGCTCCCTCACGAGAGGCATTCTGGGCAGAAGTTAAACGGATGTCCGATCCTCGTCCTGCTGCTATCACTGTGACTGCCTCTAGCCTGAAATAAGTCTTCGAGATGCGCCTGAACATCAGGAAAATCCGAAATTCTATATAGCACTGGTGAGCATTATCCAGAGCTCTCGTGATCTATGGGGGTCTTTCAGTCAACCCCCCTACCTCTCCGGCGGTCTATGAGAGGCTTTGGGTGTCTCTAGGCTTCGCGTGGATCTCCCCGGATGTCTATAGAAGTGATGGACAGCGATTAATGTCTATCCTCGTCTCCGAAGATTCACGCGTAGATTATAGTTGTCTATGATACATTAAATTGCAACGAACTACCAAATCGACTGGTATGCATATAGACTGGCCCAGTTATTAACGAAGAACGATGTACACTCATCTAGAACATTATCTTTGGTCCATTCGGGGTTGACATCGGCGCGGCCGAAATTAGGAAACAGTTGGCAGGTCTGTCGGATATCAGTCAAAGGTATTATGGAGGCGTGTGAGAAGCCATTAGCACGCCGGGGAGGGACGGAGATCGAATACATCTCGTGATTGGCGTCGTGTTTGGATTTAAACGTGGAAAACCACTCGACATAGGCGAGGCAAGCTGTGGTCCAGGACGGCGGTGCCGGAGAGGTATCATCCAATTTCTCTGGGAGTCGAAAAAGGACTCTGACGCGACGCACACGTGTCCCTGAATTAAATTATTAGGCTGGCGTCAACGGGAAAGTAGAAAGGACTTGCCGGTAAGCCCGGTCGCATCTGCAGTTGAATTATTGCGTACTATAACAGTGTCGAAGCGTGAGGGGAGGTGCGGTCGGCGGATTGGGGGCGTGCAAGGACCGTTTGAAAGTCCTCGGGATTGTTTTCGTCAGCGCCTGCACCGGGATCAAGGGAATTAGGCTCGAACTTGAAGTTGTAGTATACATCAAGCCGCGAGAAAGGAAGAGTGGCGTCGCGAAGCTGAGCCGCTGGTATCGAGGTATGATTCAGAAACTCTTTGAGGGTATGAATGAACGAGTCCGTGTGATGATGAAGTTCAATGGAAGTGAGAAGCTGCCGCGGAGACTGGGGTTTTTTAGCAAGTTGAATGGCCTGTCCGGCAAATGTGCGCACGACAGGCGCTGGGGTGGGACTACGCTTCGACTCCAACCAAGCCAGATAGGTAGAGAAGGAAGAGATCTTCTCCTGCTGTCCGAGCCAGGTAATCATCTGGGGAAACGCGTGGCGGTGATTTGACGCGCGCCACCCATTTTTAGCAAAATCGATGTGAAGTCGTTCGAACATTTGCGGACGGTGGCGGTGATGAAGTAGTCGCGGTCTGCGTGATACACATCAAGTGCAGCGCGCATAGAGGATAAGGTCCCATCGTCGTGAGTACTGTACTGAGAAAGATAAATAAAGTCCAGAATTGCGCGACAGGCCCTGATGCCTTTCGCGGGGAGTTTGCCAACAAGACAGCCGAGGAGAATGCGGGCCATCGCTTTGCGTTCCCCTCCGGAGATCTGAGATAATAGTGAGATGCCTTTGTCGAAGTGGCGTATGCCGAATGCAGGGGGAAGAGAACGAATTCGGGCATCAAGCTCGGCCTCGGTCATGAGAGTTTGGCACCAGCCAACAAGATGTTTAAAGACACCCTGATAAAGTTGGTGTAAGACGTCGGGAGTGAGGGAGAGAGAAATGTTGGTGAGAGGAAAGCCCTCCCAGAAAGGACGATGTATCCCGGCCACCTCGTTCTCCATACAATGGTTGTAAAATTTATTTTCGGTTGCCGAAGTTTCGGCGTCGCGGATAACACCGAGCGTCCATGCCGGCGTTTGAGGAGCCCCGGGAATCGGATTCTGGAGGTCGTCGGCGTTGCACTGGCACTTGGGGCACGTCCCGTATTTACTGCACCCGACCAAACACTGCTCGGGGTAGTCTGCGACGTAGGACGCCAGGATTGGGAATACCAACCGGACTTTGCCATTGCCCCCGACGACCTCCATGCCTTGATTACCAGCAGCGATCAAAGGCTGCAGGATGAGGCGCATCGACGCGTGGAAAAGCTTCTGGTTGCGCATTTTAACGCTCTGTTGCGACAGCTGCTTCCGAATTATCTTGTCGACAGAGAGATAGCCGATGAGAATGCAAGCGCTCTGAGAGGGCTTGCGGCGCAGGCCCTTCGGGATGTTGCCCAGCGTCAAATAGACGGGATATGCCGACTTTCCACCAGAAAATTGTGTAAGCTGTGTTTTATCTGTGGCGACGATCACTGGAGCGAGGGCAGCGCCGACAGGAAGTTTTCTCTGTTTAAAATAAGATAAACAGTGTTACTGAATGTCAAAAATCGTACCTGAACAGCAGTCCACCATTTTCCCGTCCACATCTCGTTATAAATGCGATTGTTGCGTTTATCATCGGAGAAAACCTTTTTGGGAATATAGACGATGTCCTTGGCGTGGGCCAGATTGCCGAGGAGAGAGTGAATTGCTGCAAGCGGATCGCGGTACCGAATGAGATATTTCTCGCTCGGACGGTCCGGAAAGGACAATGTTTTCGACGTCCATGATTCCACGCGATCCGGTATGCTATCAACAATTTGGTGCAGACCGTGTATATTGGTGTATGACAGCCCAAGCTTTTCGTGGACCTGTATGAAAATGAGAATAAATCTCTGACGAAGAAAAACGACGCACTCCTGGAATGAGAAGTAGCCGATCGAACGCTTTGTGGCCTGGGCCATCCTTGATAACCCACTCAGCTATCCACCAATCCAGCTCGGAGGCAAATGGAGCAAAGACGGAAGGCGACTCGGAATGCGATCCATCCATTTCAACGTCGCCATCAGGATCAAGTGCTAAACCGAATGAGCGTTTCCATTTGGCATGCAGATTTTCGTTTATCCGAATGACCCGACCAGCCGTAGGGTGGGAGTCAACAATTCGGCTGAGGTCTTCATCGGTTAAATGCCGGCTGCTGTGCAGTGTCGAAGATGGGCCCGCTTCATTGGGATCAGCAGGTATAAATAGAAAGACGTCGTCGTCCCAGTCCTGGATGACTTCCTGCACAGGAATATCTGGGGTTACTACTGGATCAGCCGGAATGTCGTCCGGAGGAGGGAGGTCCGGGGAGGGACTCCTCATAGTACAGCGTCGGCCCTCTGGATTCTTCCCTTTTCTGTACCATGCACAACTTTTGGACTGTTTTAGATGAGCCTGCATGCCAGCTTTAGTCTTGAATTCCCGCCCGCCGGCCGGGCAGTACAGATCATCAGCGGCGTAGTTGTTCATAACGGGGAGGAAAATATTGCTGGGCTTGTCGACGTTGTAGGAGAATTGATCAGAATAATTTTGTGATCATCTCCGGGCGACATTCGCCAAACGCGAATACAGTAAGAGCTTACTCCGAGTCATAATCGCGCGGCGGGATGATCATGAGTCTGGTGCGCAGCAGTTTAGCAAGGGCGAGAGCGGTCCATTCAAGGTCCAATCAATCAGGTGACGCGGCCGTGGTCAAAGATGGCCGCCCGAAAACTCAGGCTGTCAGTATGTCCATCAATATCAACCAACTTCAAACTGCGCACCTCCATCTTCTTCTCTTCCCATTCCCACATTCTTTCCTTTCCCGTACTCTCGTAATCTCTCCTAATTATGGCTCCAAAACCCGCCGTCAAGGGAAAGTCCACACAGCCAACACCCGCCAAGCCGGCCAAACTATCCCAGCTGCAACAACTGATCAAGAAGCAGAAGGAAACCGAGAAGAAACTGGCCCAGGCCAATGCTCAGCGTTTGTTCCGCACTCATGGCTGGCACAATTCTGACCTTCCAGACAGTTGTTGCAAAGCGCAACAAGGAGATGCTTGATGACGAGGATGAAGAGGAAGAACCGCGCAAAAAGAAGGTATCTTACTCAATTGATCTTCTGTGTCTTGTCAATGACAGATCCTGTCTAGGCTCGCTCGGCGTCGTCAAAAGCTCCCGACTCAGACGAGTTTGGCGAGGACGACGCGGAAAACCTGATGGGCCTTTTGGGTAAGTCTAGTCGCCATGTCCGATCACCGCTCACGCACAGCCAAAGGCTCTGATCGTGCCAGTACCGCAGACGACATGACGTCGGATGCCGAGACTGAATCCCATGGCAAAGGGGTGGACGACGAGCGGGAGGAGGAGGAGGGGGACGAGGAGGAAGGGGACGACACACTGCCCGTTATTCAAGATGAGGAGGTAAAGCCTTTAGTTCTTCCCTTCGTCGCGTTTCGGCTCTGATTCCCAGCACGGCAGATGATAGCCGCAGACCCGGTTCCCAAGACCACCGGCAAGACCAAGAAGACCACTGCGTCCTCAAAGTTTAGTCTAGATTCGTTTGATGGGTCTTAACCGTAGCTCGTGTTTCGAAGTCACGTGAACACCAAACATAACCATTCAGCGAGGATTTCGACATATTTTCAGGTTCAAGAAATTACCAGAAATGCTGAAAGTGTCTGAGATGCATAGACCTCTGCTTTTCAAGTGTTCTGTTACCCATAGAAGGTCTTAATGTTTCCCAAAGACTCCGAGTTTTTGCACGTGCCTTGAGGCAGGCCTTCCCAATAAGGAAGGTCCTTCCCGATTCGGCCTCCGAGGTGCCCGAAGGTCGACCTACGGTATTTGGTGCGCGAGCGAAATCAGACCATAAACAAGTTTTTTCTACTCTGCCACAAAAAAAAACTTATTTTATGGTCTGACTAGGGAGACTACTCAAAGTTGACGTTGAAGGATAAGTCTCGGGTTACAGCTCGGGTTACACAATCAACCTTCAGTCCGGCATCCACCCGTCTCGCTAACACGGGGAGGCGAGCTGTCTGTGTGAAGATCGCTACCGACAGCGGTTTCCCCATCGATCACGCTGAATTTACGTGGACGGCGGTCTCCGACGTCGTCGCAAGCTCAGCTGTACCCGAGCTCGTGGAGAGTCTAACCCTCGCAGAGAAATCCGAGGAGCGGAAGGCCCAGTTGCTGACTTACGTGAGTGACATTCGTTCTAGGTGGGAGATGTTTATCCACGTAATCTAGGCATGGGGTGGTGCCCCTCAGCTTCGCGGTGAAGTCAAGACTCTCTGCAAAAATGCCGTGGCTCTGTACGGGATCCCTGGCGACTACACACCTGCTGAGATCACCAAGCACATCACCTGGCTCACCGGGAAGAAGGGAATCTTCAAGTACGGCAACATTGATTTGGCGGTAAGATGCTCCCTCTTCTATTGTGCAGCCCTCTTCTGAAATTACATCACAGGCTCAAACGTACGATGTACAGCAGCCCTATGGCCATCCTTTCTACAAGAGCGTCATGACGAAGCAATGGTTTGATACCGCCAAGTCCGAGGGCGTGCGGACATCATCTTACCGCGCTTTTGTTGATTCCCCCGTGCCGTGTTTGAACCTGGTGACCAACGGGGTGCGTCAATCTACCTCTTGCTTACAGCCCTAATCATTTTATAGATGCTGAACGCGGTAAAGGAGTGGGCTACCGGTGTTCGGATCCAGATCAAGTTCACCGAAGAAGAGTTTGGCCCGAGGTATGATTCATCTCAGCTCTTCTTGCCGTCGTTCAACACCCCTCTTCAGCTACGAATGCACTCGGACGGCACTGCTCAATTTGCAAGAGAAATCCCCGACGTGGTTTGGCCAGTACCAGCGCTCGCTTTACTCCAAGATTATGTCAGTCAACTCAAATTACGGTTCCATCACCTACTGATTTCTACCAGTTCCACATCGAACTTCGCGCACCTCAAGAAAGCTATCGCGGACACCGAGGAGGACGAGCTCGATGGGGTCGATTTCGATGCTCTGGAAGCGACTGCGACCGGCAAGGACACCACTGTGGCTGTCGGTAGCACGCCAGCCGCTGTCACTGTTGACACCTCGGCAGCCGCTGTTCCCGCCGCCGCCTAAAAGGTGTGCAGTGCAGATTTACCTCGCCTCCGGCACATTACTCACCGCTCTCAGGACAGCTTCAAAATCTTTCGACAGTCATTACTCGGCCCTCATCATGTTCCCGCGTTCGCTGCAGGTGTGTTACGTGACTCACATATGCCGCACGCACTGACTGATCCTCGTAGTTTTATCCTATTCAAGTTGATGCTCCCCTAGTTCCGACGACAGCGCTTCCCTGCCTCCTGCCGTCACTCCCTCATTTGCTTCCCATCGTAGCCAGTAGTCTCAATCAATGATAATCATTATTTTGATATCTTTCCGGTCTATGGCTGTTTCGAATGAACGAAAGTCGCTAGCAAAATGATGTACTATGGCAACTATGAGGGCTATAGAAACAACGACTATCTGCATGCACATAGACGGCCCCATTATTATGGTGGTCTATGAGATTCGACCACCCCCCTCCCACGTGTCTCTCATAGACATTCGGGTGTCATTGTGTCTATGTCAACTATTGTGGTCTCTGGGGGACTATTTTGCAACTTCGCGTTTTCCTGATGAACCCGCTGGAAATAATGCCGGCTCAGTTCGACTCCGCGCAACACAGGATTAATTCCATCCTTGCAAGTCTAATACCAAACACCATGGTCGATAACACACCTGAAGGTTTTTTCTCTCAGCCATGGACCATAGAAGATATGGGTCGCCTTAAGGATCACCTGCGAACACACTCGCTAGATAGCTCTTCTGGGGAAGATGCAGTGGACTACTCGGAACTCATGCAGATTCCCAACGACGATCTACTGATTCTGTTCAACGAATGCATTTCACGTCAAGATGGACCAACAGTCTGGTTTATGACTCCTCTCATCGGGATTCTCAAGCGCTTGAAGCCGCACGAGAATCCGGACAGCTATAGACTGATTGCCCTGGAGAGCTGCTGTCTGAAAGGTGCTACTTTGCTGATGCACTGGCGCATTTTTGACTGGCCAGAAGCACGACGGCTCATCCCTAACTGGCAGAATGGCTTTCGTCCCGGCTATCGTACAAATAACAACCCCTTCATACTCCGCTGTGTCAAGGATTGGGCGAGAGTGCGTGGCCATACCCTCTATGTCGCTTGTGTCGATGCGACGAATGCATTTCCTTCCATGGACCGATCCTCACTTTGGTTGAAACTATTCCGTATGGGGATGGGAGGCGCCATCTTCAACTGGTTGAGAATGATATACGAGAAGATGTCCTACTATGTCAGGCATGGCGACATGCAATCCGCTATATTCAAAGCGCTGATTGGCCTGCTCACCGGTGATCCGATCTCACCCATCCTTTGGAATTTATTTCTGTCCGATCTCGCAATGATGCCCGATATGGACGACGTATTCCTCGCGGGGATTAGAATTTCACTTATGGCCCAAGCAGACGACCTTATTATCTCGCTATCGCCCCGTGGACTGCGCGCTAAGCTGTTAACTCTGGAGAGATGGTGTGCAACAAACTTTATCCTAATCAACATGACAATCATTCTGATTTTCGGTCCGGTTCGTTTGCCCCTCCCACAGTACCATCTTGGAAAGCAGTCTTACTAAATGGTGGTATATCAAATAACAAAATGGCTAATCAAGCATGAAGGTATTGGGTACACACCTAGACGATCAAAACCCGGAAACCAGCGGGTTTGATCAATCATTGGTTTTTGGGTGCATTTCCGGTAGCATGAAGTCATGAGTTCAAACCTTGGGATAGCCACTTTTTGGGTGCAATTCTTTGTAGATTCTGCTTAAACTTGAACCTATTCATTATTTAAACTGAGCCTGTTCATGTTTAAACATGGCCTGAAGCCGCTCTGCAGCCCCTTAGGTTGTCTGTTAATCAAAACAATGCTTAAGCTGTGATTTACATTGAGACGCTGATTGCTTAAGCAAACTTCATGTAGATTTATCAAAACGGATGGGGCACTGCGGTATATGCCTGCAACGACGCCACCAGAACATAATTCATCAGGACTTCCTGTTTCTGCTTGATGCTCATTTTCTTTCAGGGTTACATTTCAGATAAAACCCTCACCTACATTGACCAACAGCACCGTAGCAGCGGCATATAGCGCCTACGCCGAGCAATGCGGGACAGACCTGGATGTTATCACGTACTCCACGCTGCCGGACTACATTTCACTCGGCGGGCCCTCAGACATGAAGATCATGGACACGGGCTACCAGCAATGGCTGGAGCAGATAGATGGGGACTGGGATGCAGGCAAAGAAGCATGTACCAAGGCATACATCAGTTTGGGGAACACACAGTTCCTCGCGACTAATACTGCGGACACCTCTGCCCCCGAAATGACGACTGCGCTGGGAGACACAGTGCAGACTGCCACCCCTCCTTTGTCTTTTCCAGGTGTCTTGATCCCCATGCAGGGTGGTGGTGATTCACTGTTTACTGCTGTGCAATCGAATCCTGGCTTGGGGACTCTGACAGTGTCCTCTGTGCAGCCGTCGCCGTCGACGGGCAGTGCTGCGGATCACCATCTGGGGACATTTTTTGTCCTTGTAGCGGTCGTACTGATTGGCGCTCTGTGTAGTTGATCAATCTTTTCTCCCTGGGGCGGTGGTACTGATGCAGGAAATGGACTGGTGGTTTTTACATTTTGGCCAAATTGAGCTAGACAATGTTGTGTGGATGTATTAGTGTCATTCAAAGTTGTCCCTACTTGGCTCCTGTTTGCTCATTTTTCTCGTCCAACTGGGAGCACAATCTGGAAAGCCAAGTAGGAGCACTTTTTGGAATCAGGAGCACATGAGGCTCCTGGTTCAACGAACAGGACCCTACTCGACTTCCTGCTTCCTGTATATTTCCAAGACTGGGAGGCTGGACAGGATGGGATGGCCTGCCGTTGACAGCACCTGTCACACCCGTAAAGACAGGGATGGTGGGCAGCCCTACTGTACCATTTCAATCAATTCAACAGGGGGGGTGACACATGACTCCTCGGACCAATTCAACAGTTCAACAACTGCAAAATTTTCGCGTGACACCCCCCAAAAATTTCGACACAATAGACATTTTTTTCGCTGAATTTTGGAAAAATGGGTTCGACAGTCCCCTCCATGATGCGTGACCCAGACCCCAAATTCGACAACAAGTACCCCCATGACACGTGACTGTCGATTGCAATGGCACAGTAGTACTGTAGTATTTCGACCAAGTGTTCACAGGGTGTGATGCGTGATGACAAGTGTTCAATAAATAAGACGTTCATTTTTTGTATTTATCAGTCAATTTCAGCCCAAATTGGGACAAATTGGGGTCTGTGATCCATGACAAAGGCCAAAAGTGTTCAGTTCACAGGTAGTCTCTCATAGATAGACACTAGGAACTTGATGCTCGTACCTCGCATGTTGTAGTGTGTTGATTACCTCGGGCATGTGTTTGGAGGTCAGCCCTATTATGTAATCTTAAATTTTTCAGATGTGAAAACGAAGGCTGCGATGTGTCTTTCCACAATTTTGTCGTGAAGTATCGTTCAAGGCACCAGAATTAGCAAGTTCTCCACCCAATTCTCGGGAGGAGAGGTCATAACTACCATACCGAATTCTTGGTGGGCCAGCCACGTCAGAGGGTCGAGATGTCGTTTCGGGCTAAAAATGTGTGGAATAAAAATTATGAAGAGACTTTTCACTTCAGAGTGCATGTATAATTGATTTGGCTTCTTAATTTCTGTGGTTGGGGGACATTTGAAGCGTCGAAAGCTTTGGGGAAAGATTCAAAGTCCGACAATTCTGTAATAAGGTCGAGCTCCAATATACCGGAGCATGGTAAACTACAAACTAGTTCACAGGTTGGTGTGACACGTGATGTGAACACTTGGTCGAAATACTACAGTACTGTACTATTTGGATCATAGGTTCAGGTGACAGGTGATGGAGGGTCGTGAACTGAACCTATTTGGTACCAGTGACGGTGATAGTCGAGTTTTCAGGCCCAAATAGGCTCAAAAACACCAAAAAATTATCTCCGGCATTCGCCAGACTGCCTTTTATGGGAATTTTGATGTGATTGCCGAGGAATGAAATGAACTTGGTAGTGACATGGCGTGAACCTATGGTCGAAATAGTACAGTAGTTTTACAGATTGCAGGTGTCTATAGTTCGTGAACTAGCATAAAAATCGCCTCGGAGTCGCCGGATATTCACAGGACAGCCGCTTCTGCACCAAAATGAAAAGCTGCAGCAAAGACAGCAAAGAAGAAAGCTGCTTAGACGCTCCAGCGCTTATTAAGCGCCCCTTGACAATGTTGACATCTGTTGACCCTAACCCTAAATGTCATCATGAAGTGACGTCCGTATCCTTTCTCAGTGTTCGCCCGAAGGGTGAAGGCCTTAAATCCTTTCTTCAGACACTATACATTGAATCTCCTTGCAAATACCGCGGAAAGCTTGGAGTGCGACCAGACTGAGTCACGGTCGGCACTCAGACCTCGGGAGTCCATCCTTCCGTTCTATCTCCCCTGGACGGCTTAACGTAACCTCGAGGCGCCCGCAGACGTGGCACCTTCAAGCCACAACTCAACGTCTGCCAACGACTGGTTTCTCAAAAATCGTTAGCTGCTGTACCTGGACGAAAACACCAGGTGATCCCGGCTGGAAACGCAATTGCCGAAATGTACAGACGCACCCGACATTTTGTCATCGCCTTCACAGTGCTGGTCTCGTGCTTCGATATTTACTGCCTCATGTGTGAAGCTTATATATTTTCAGGTTGTGTTCGCAGTTCTATATCGTGCATACGCACCGCCAAATCTTAACGAGGATCTGGAGGACACTGCCTCACATCCACATGGGAATTCGAATTTTCGTAGTGTCCAAGATTCATTCACCGGGAAACCTGCACGCGTGAATGCCACTTTTATCATGCTGGCACGCAACTCTGATCTGGAAGGTGCCCTTCTGAGCGTACGCCAATTGGAAGATCGCTTCAACACTAGACATCATTACCCGTATGTTTTCCTGAACGAGCAGGAGTTCACCGAGAATTTCAAGCGGTCCGTCGGATATAGTTATCTTTCCTCCTGCACATCACTCAACTCTCGGGCATGCTAGGCGAATCTGCGTGCTTACACCATCAATTGTTGAATTCGGAGTCATTCCGGAGGAGCACTGGTATCAGCCCGACTTTATTGACGAAGAGAAGGCAAGAGAAGCAAGGGAGAGAATGGTGACGATGAACGTGAAATATGGAGGCGAGTGAACGTATCTTCCTTCCAATCCGTGTATTATTAAACCGTGGAAAATTCAGGAAGTGTCGCGTTAGTCGATGCGAGCTGCCTGCTAATGATGCGTACTGATGCATACATTACACAGATATAGAAACATGTGTCGTTTCAACTCTGGATTTTTCTATAAGCATCCACTCGTTATGAAATACAAACTATACTGGCGCGTTGAGTATGTTCTCCATCTGTATTCTCGGATGTTTGCCTCACCACATAAATTCTTACAGGCCAAATATCAAATTTCATTGCGACATAAACCACGATCCATTCCGCTACATGGAGCAAAACAATAAAACCTACGGTAGTTGTGGATAGATAACACGTGACACAGCTACGATTCATAATTGATCCATAGGATTCACGCTTTCAGTACACGAAATTCCTGCCACCATTCCTTCACTATGGAAGCGTGTCAGAGGTGTCTAAATTTGTTTCTTCCCCCCAGTGCGCTTCTTACTCATCCCAGAATTCATGGATCTCAATCCTGCATACATCCACGAGGACAATGCTCTCAGGTTTATATCAAATGACAGGGGTCACACATACAATCGATGTCACTGTTCGTTATTTTATCGCCGTCCTCCGTCTTAGCCTTGAGATTTCCCCCCCTCTCTTCAAGTCTGGAGTAATTTCGAGATCGCCTCCCTGGATTTCTGGCGAAGTGAGCCATATCAGAAATTCTTAGACTACTTGGATGCGACAGGTGGTTTCTATTACGAGGTTAATTTTTACTTCGCTCCCGGTCCGTAATTTTTTAGGACACGCGCTGACCAACCAACAGAGATGGGGTGATGCACCTGTCCACAGTATCGCCGCCGCGCTCTTTTTGTCGAAGTCCCAGATCCATCTCTTCGAGGAGATAGGATATCAGCACGACGACTGGAGTCACTGCCCCATTCCAAATGATGTCTGGGAGTCTGGGCGCTGCTTATGTTCAAATGAAAACCCCTTTGGTGAGCTCTTCCTGGAAGGTTTGCCTAGTATTTTTGATCGATCTCGCGGTGGTAGATTACACACCTGATTCATGTAGGCGCAAATGGGAAGCGCTGTAGGGCAGTTAATGCATATAGCCTCCATTAACAATGTAAATCAGTCTATGTAGCCCTTATCCAAATTAGCCATTAACGGGTGCCACATTGTTTTCACCTCTACCACTGTTCCATATTATTTTGTGGCACCTGAATTCTCTGTAGCTATCCGACGAACTACATTCATTCTCGGCAAACTCAGAATCTTGTGGTCAATTTAAGTTCTTGTTGCTCCGAGAACCGCCTTTCTCTTTCGAATCGGACCCTCGAGCCTCACTTGGAACTGAATTTTGAGGTGTAGTTCTACCTGTAGGTCCTAAGGTACGTCTTACTGTACCATTTCGACCGAGTGTTCAGTCACGGGAACACTAGTGACCATTTGTCCCGATTCGGACGAATTTGAGCACGCCACGGCCTGGTAGGCCCCCGGAAACTACCATGTAACCCAGTCCAGGATAGAGTAAAACTGCCCCAAAATGACCCCCTACCTAGTCCACGATATAGAGTAAAAGAGCCTGAAAACCAAGGAACCTCGTCTGCCATAGAGTAAATTGCGTGGAGCATGGAACTTTTTTCGGTGTGTATGTGCCCGTAGCCATGGAATGGTGTAGATTTGGTGCGAACATCTGGGCTGAACACCGCTGATCAGAGACTTGAATTGATTTAACACACCAGAACAGACCAATTCCCGGTCAATCAGCCCAAAAAATTGAGCCGGGAGAAAAATCACAATTTTACCTCCTAAAACCTTGTCCGAGATAGAGTAAAACATGGTCCAGAAGGCCAAAATTTCATAGGGTAAAACTGCCCAAATTTTGGGCTCAACCTGGACAAGATTACATGGTAGTTTCCGGGGGCCCGGCCTGGTCCCTCCCAGGGGGGACTTTGCCCTAGGCCCAAAATAAATTACTTTTCGATGTTTGCTCTCTATCAATAATAGCATATGAATTAATCTGGAAGTTCTAGCTACTATCAGGCACTGGGATCCTGGCCACCTTAAGGGTTTTAGTAGATCTGGTGAGGGCCTTTCCGAGCGCCCGAGAGCTGCAAATGGTAGGCATGCATCCTGCGAACAATTGAAGCCCACTTGGGCCAATTTTGGTGACACTTTGACTGTGCGACGAATTTATTTCGGTTGGAACTCCCGAAAAGGCAATTTACCGGGTACCTGGCCACCCGCGCAAATCCATGTTGCCAGCTCAGATGGTAGCTTAGCAGTGTATAATAATGTTCAAGGGGCCTAAATACTGTATTGTAGGCATTGAAATGTTACTTTGGGGGTATGGAAATAGTAGAACCAGAAGCTTCTGATGAGAGGTGCAAGTGGTGGGATCCATGCTGCTAATCAAACAAGAACCACACGGAAGTGAGAGGACAGGGTTGGCCAAAATAAGTTACATGTAGATGAATGTACCTGGACCTACTATTCCACTCCTGAGTCGCACTGCTGAGAACCCAGCATTTAGACTTTGCTACCACAGAAAAAAGGGTGATTTGGTGTGTTAAATGACATTGAGAAAGGCATCAAACAAATAAAATGTTGAAATACCTTTACAATGAAGCTTCATCCATCATAATGGACTATGCCAAGTGCTAGACCTGTAGCGTCAAAGGATCATTTAATATACAGCTCCTCGGGTTGTTGTCCTCAAGGTTACATTACAATCATCTGTGGGACTTGAGCAAAGAAAGAGTGCAGTTCTGGAGGAATTGGTATGTCTGGAAACAATGAGATGAGGCAAGAAGAACAAGCCCCCGAAGTCGTGGATTGACAAAGAACTGGCCACCAAGAGTTAAGAAAATGATATTCTCACCCTTTGGCCTGCGATCAAATGCGGCACAGCTTTCGATCAACTCATCATTCTGCCTCCAAAATTGACATTGACTTGTGTCAGAGGTTGTACTCCCCCCTCTGAGTCCAAGCCCCGAACATTGGGTAGTATTCATCCTTACATTGGCCAAGTGGCCAACTACCTAGTGTGGCCAGCTAGCCAGTCACTGATAGTAGGTTTTAGGTCAATCTGTTCAGAACTCATACATAGAGGAATTCTCAATTCTTTGGCAGGGATCAAAAACATCCAAAAATGCAAAAAATCTGCCTGCCAACTGCACTTAACTGCGACACTTTATGATGAAGTCCACCAAGAAGTCCACACCTCTTGAATGGCAGAGGTAGGTAGGTAGGTAGGTAGGTAGGTAGGTAGAATTACATGGCACGGTCCCGCTTAGGAACACCGGGGCCCAGGAATTATCTGAGTGTACAGGCAATATTGTACACTACAGTTCCTGGACTCCTCTCTCACCCCATAGCCGAGCTCACGGTCGCAATCTTTCAACTCTCCGCAGTAGAACTAAAGAATAAACAGAGAAGCAATTAGTCGAAAATGAGTACCTCAAAACAAGCTCGAGACCAGAACAGCTTAGATCTTTGTAGGACAGCATACACATTTTTGACCAGTGATCTGATGGGTCGGGAAAATTGTGGCCTTCAAAAGCTCCATATCGGAGCAGGTATCGAGCATAATGGAATAGTCGAACCAGAAGGGAGAGCGCAGTTGAACTACTGCATTGAACAATGCATGTAGCACGTGGTCTGGGTTTTCAACGTCCAATTTGCAGAACCTACACAGTCTATCTGACCTTGGCATGGGCTGATGTGCACAATTCACATAGTGTAGAACTTCAACAGCAACTGATGAGACAAGAGCAGTCGAGAGGTCAAGGCCTCTTGATGCACTTGAGTCTTCACCATTGTTAAGTAGTGTCACTTTTTTTTGAAGTGATCTGTACTTGTGGTTTGTCCTTCTAAGACTCAAGTCGTCCTGAAGTAAGAAGAGCCTGCCATTCGAGTCGATTGACTCCTGTAGCCATTCCTTCATGAGCAGATCCACCGATTTGCTGTAGTTTGTTCTGGACATCCTGAGTTGAGGTAGTGTCTGTTAGAACAAGCACTGGGCAGCAGAATGTGTTGAAGTGGGTTTTGGTAGTGTTTGGTTCAGACGGGTCCGCCTTCCTTATTTGTACTCTGTCACATATTTAGTCATGGTGTGACAATGTGACAGGGCTTTTCACCTTCCATCTGGTGCTATATCTGCCTTTTCGGCTTCCATCTGGTGATCTCATTGCAACAGGTTACAGGCCCTGTCTCAGAGTCTTCTATACCTCATATCATCTTCCTCTGCCTCTTTTCTTTCAAAAATCTGTCTGTCTTTGGGTGGATTCATCCTTTACCTTCTGGATAACCTCCTCTTGCGCTTTTCTGTCACGTCACACATCACGCGTCACAGATCACATGTCCCCTCCCTACATCACCTCTGCTCTTACGTCTGTACTCACTGTCACTCTCGACTCATCCTTCAGTGCAGTTCACACCGTCCTCCTCACACGTGCAACTGAGCCTGCGCTGGAAGAAATCACCAGCCTACTCTCCGCCTCTGCTGCTGATCCTGGATCAAGCAGGAGGATGACGGGATTTCGTCCATCGCCCTTGTCGCCCGTGGTTCTGCCCCCCACCGTGTTGCTGCAGCTACCTCCTCTTCCCCCTTGACTGGCACCATCTCTGATGGCTTCCCTCTCGACTCACAGGGACATCGCTGGTGCGATCCTACCAATTTGGACTGTCATCGGTGCGGTCGTGCAGGCCATATTGCTTACAAATGCATGCATTCGATGCCTGCGTTTGTCAAGGATTGGATCAATTCCAATCTGCGCACTCCTCAGTCGCACGCTGCGGCTTTTGCTTCTGCCATCGACGCTGGTCTCGACGTGGATTCATTCTTGGGGTTGTGGGAGAAACACATGGGAGGTGGCTACGGCGATGTTTCTGGCCCTGGTCTTCCACCGATTCGCACCTAGTTGGGAGAGGATTGTAGAATTGGGTGGGAGTTGTCGCATTCGGTGGGAGTTGTGATGTTTTCTTTTTCTTCTGTGTTTGGCGTTCCGTCTGTCCCAGGTGGGAGTGTTGAAGTGGGGTTTGGTAGTGTTTGGTTCAGACGGGTCCGCCTTCCTTATTTGTACTCTGTCACATATTTAGTCATGGTGTGACAATGTGACAGGGCTTTTCGCCTTCCATCTGGTGCTATATCTGCCTTTTCGGCTTCCATCTGGTGATCTCATTGCAACACTAACAGGTACTTCTAATATAATAGTCGTTCACCTTAAGTGCCCAGCTTTATCCTCTGACATTTCTTTGTACTCCAAGCAATGCTTGCATGATGTCGCCGGAATTTACGCCGCCTCCCGAGCTTCCTTTTTTGCATTGTGAGAAAATAAGATGGAAAAAGTGCAAACAACTCTGCTCCCAGTCAAACATCATCATCCAGAAAAGCCCGGTCTGTTGCAATGAGATCACCAGATGGAAGCCGAAAAGGCAGAAACAGCACCAGATGGAAGGCGAAAAGCCCTGTCACATTGTCACACCATGACTAAATATGTGACAGAGTACAAATAAGGAAGGCGGACCCGTCTGAACCAAACACTACCAAACCCCACTTCAACACGGTCGTGCCATTGTCCCCTATTGGGAGTCTTGTACCTCACTCCAGATGAAAAAAAAATCCGATGCTGGCATCAGAAGAAGTCGTGCGGAGGATGAGTGACTCGGGAGCAAAGTCACACCGTGACTCACCCCTTTCTTTTCACCACCACTTATTGATGGCGCGCAGTGCATGAGAGAATCTTAAAGTGTGTCGCAGTCGGTTTCAATACAACCACCTACTCATTATCAGTTTAGGATGCCGCAACCGCGGTCATGGAGTTCATGGACGATGCCAATGGCAAGACCCTCAACGACGAACAAAAGAAGAAGCTCAAAGACTTCATCTCACTACTTCCCCAGAAGGGAGTGTCCAACCCAGATGGGGAGGACATCAGCAAAGACGACCTGACTGTGATCGCTAAGAAGAACACTGCACTTGACGATGACGATGTTGAGCGCGTGCACATCGCAGCGCCTGTCCACGGCAGCGACGATGACGACACCGATGACTACTGCCCCCCCCATTCGGAAACCCCACCGCACACCCCTGCGGTCTCGATCACGAACTCTGGGCCAGAGGCGATCCTGCTCGCTATAATCGCTGCAATGGACCCAGCCGGGGTCAACCTCTCCGTCTTTTTTGCAGCTTTGGGGTGTTTTGCGATGCAGGGGAGGTGCTCTATTACGGTGTGTCTGCTATATCTCCTTTTTTTTCTTCTCCCTTTTTCTCTAATTGTTCCAACCGCTGCGCTTTTTTTGGCAGGTCTTCCCCGAAGGAGTCATGTTCACGAGCGACGGTAGCAGAACCTTCATGACGAAGCGGTTGAAGAAGGATCTGGCACACTTCGCCCTCATGTCCAAGTGGGCTCGCTACTGGCACGGCGACAATGAGCTCTCGCTCGCCATGTTCTGTACCTGGACGCAGAACCCGGTCGCCTGCAAGACCACCGACGATGTGGCGGGCGATGGCGCGAGGCCCAAGCCGCCGATGGAGCTGCACGCGGTTATCATCGCTACCATCCACCCCCTTGTTGATGGCGCCCGGAAGGTCATCGCGATCTGCGACCCGAACGTCATCCCCCTAGACAATCGGCTCGACTCCCTCTCGAGCATCACCCGCAAATCACATCTCGTCAAGCTTTTCCTCGAGCACGAGAAGAAATTCTCACGGGTCCCCTATTTCATCAACATCCCCCGCCGTGAGCGCAACACCGGCGGCCATTGCCTCGCGCTCGTGCTGGAGTGGATGGTTGAGCTCATCGTCTACGGGCTCAATGTCACCCGGGATGGTGCGGGGAATGTGGCGGCGATCGAGGGGTTCCGTCCTCTCAGGGTGTTGCAGGCGTCGGCATAGATACACCAAGGACTCATTGCTGGGTAGTTGTGTAGTTTTAAATCTGTCGCAGACCAACCGAGTTTTTCTTGCTTCCTTTGTGAAACCGATCCCTTTGGAAATCAAGTGCCTGGAATACAGAATTTGGCTGAATCTTTCTGAGGGGCCATTTTGGATGCAGTACTTCTCATCTGACCGATCCCCCACCCCAAAATCTGTTTCAGAATAAAAGGAGAAAAAAATTGTGGTGAAACCAAAGACTTTCAAAACACATTGGTACCCTGAGAGCCTGGCATACAGAATTTGGCTGAATCTTTCTGAGGGGTTATTTAGGATGTAGTACTTCTCATCTGGCCCCTCCGTAGCGATCCCCTGCCCCAAAATCCGTTTCAGAATAAAAGGAGAAAAAACCGTGCTGAAAGCAGACATTTTCAAAACAAATCAGAACTGTGGGAGCCTGGTGTATGGAATTTGGCTGGTTCCAGCCGAATGTAGCGACTATAGCCTCTTCAGCTCGCACATTCACACGAGGTGATGTGACGATGTCTGCAGTGTTTGCATTGCTCGATGTGTTGCACAGTTCCACCGGGAGGCAGGGTGTTTCCCCACCGCCCCTCGCACATGCGGAGATTAACCGTCTCTACCATGCTGAACCGAACACCAAAGCACTACATCAATAGCTACAGGGCACCGTCGCTGCTCTTGGAGTATTCAATCTCACGAATCCTTCCGCAGCCCTCTCGTTTGCACAGCTCATCCTGGGCCTCTTCAACGAGTTTGCCATTCTTTATGATCGCGTAATGGCCGGATGCAAGCAATGAGTCAGCGAGGTTGCATTGTGAACCAACACTTCTTTCGTGTGCGATGACTGACTACTTTATCAGATCTTCTGGCTAATCTTTGTCCCTACCCCCACTCCTCCTGCGAGTCCGCCCAAGAGAGTGTCTTAATCATTCACCGGACCATGTCACATAGCCAGGGACTCTGTCGTATCCACAGGTCTCTTCTATTGACGCTTTCTGAAGCAAAGGCGCAGAGAATCCCAAATCGAAACCGTCCAAATCCCATGAATCCAGCTCCACATAGGCGACCCCACTGTCTATGCATTACATAAAAGAGCTCGCCGTGGTGCAGATTTGCGGCATTATCGGCTAAGGGTTTTCATCGTGTTGAAGTGTGGGACTTCCAGCATTCTCATTTGTCTTGTTGTGTTTCATGGACACTTAGTTTAGACATGTGAAACACCAGTATCCTGATGGATCTGATGGTTTCCATGGTGTCTGATTGTAGTATCCATCAGTATCCTGATGGACCTGATGGTTTCCATGGTGTCTGATTGTTGCTATGCCATTGTGTATATAAGTAGCCTAGTGTAGAGCCTGAGTCCCCAGTTTCTCACTGTTGACTCAGGTTAGTTGTCTTGTCTCTCTCTTCAATTCGAGTTTTCTCACTGTTGACTCAGACCACTGTGCTTGCCTGATTATAACACATCGGAATGACCCCGATGGGAGAGCTGATATCTGCACTTGGTTAGGTGACCATGCTGTGTACAGTAACATATGATTGTTTGGCTCATGCTTGTGGTATGCGCTATAGAACTCTCCACCAAGTGTCGATGCTGGTCTATTCGAGGTCCAGGACTTGCTACTGCATCAGGCAGGAGGATTCCAGAAGAAGTCCTCTGCATCGCCAAAACCAGCGGGGATGAAGCAAGAACACCAACAGTTTCTCCAGCAGAACAGGAAAGGCCAAATCTACTACTGTTACACAGAGCTCGTCACTGACCATTACAGAGTTGAGTGCTACACTTGTTCCCTGTGCCCTCGAAACTGCAGATGGTTTGACACTAAATGAATGATATTCTGGATATAGATACCGGACTTGAGTGTTATATCTGTGCATCTTGATTCCGGTCACATTCCGGTCACACTCCAGTTTCCGGTAAACCGGAGTATCTCGGAATGATTCGGATCATCTCGGACCATCAGGCCTTTGACGCTACAACACTTTACTAAGTGTTTTCCCGTTTATCCGTACTTCTGTTCTTCTGACTTATTGTCTTGGACTTCTCTTCTCATGGTTGATTAAATAACCATCACTTCTTCCGACACCATCTGACTCCGGTCGCATGAATCCCTTATTGTCCTTTATTCCTGACTTACCAATCCTTCCCACCATTATTGTCTTTCCTCCTCTCATTCCGTTTTAGTATCAACAATTAGTTTGGTAGTATAAATATGTCTTAGATACTTCCAGTACTTCATCTGGAAAATTAATGTTGTTTCCATGTTTTCCTTCATGGACTGAGTCTTAAACTTCTCGTCTCATCTGTGACTTGACTCCGGGGTAAACTCAGTACCCTCAGATGTCTTCTTCTTCATTCGATCTTCCTTCCGGTCCATTACCAGTCTTCCGGTTTATTTCCGGTCCATTACCGATCTTCCGGTTCATCTCCGGTCCACCTCTGGTTGACCCCCGGACTTCCGGTCAACTGCCGGTTGCTCTTCTTCGCCATTCTGGCCCTTCTCTTCGGCTCCTCCCCAGACAGTTGCACACCCTTCTGAGCTGTGGTGCTTGCAAGAAAAGCCGACTTCTTGACTCCAGTCCTGTTCCGGTTATCCGGATCAATTTCCGGTTCCGGAGCTCTGCTGGGCTGGTCATCTTCATTCTGGCTCAGGATATAACATTGAGCCACCCCAGCTGAGTTTCCCAGTTTCACACCCCAACTTCATCATCACTGATTCATTCATAGAGCCATTGCACCTCGAAGAAAAATCCTCTGAACTCGATCTTGCTTCCTATCTGAGTCACAGCTCAATTGTCTCCATGTCTTATTCTATCTCTGAGATCACTATCACCATCGATGAGGACGATTTAGACGGCACCTATGATGCATACTTCCCCGCTAAACATGCTGGACGGAGTCATTTCCCTACTTCCTCGATTTCCCCCACCGATTCCAAGGCCGAGTCTATCACTGAGGCCAAAGACTACGCTGACAATTCAAGTGAGGTCAACTCTGAACTGGAAAGTTACCTATATCTTTATGGTGGGATTCAGAGCTCTGAATCCCGGATGTGGCTGTGTCTTCCGACCTATCTCTATTACACCTAGGATGGGGGGCCCAAGCCCGAGACCCGACCGGAGACCCGAAGCCTGCACAACACTAGCGGCAATTGTGCAGCATCCAGGAGCACCGGTGGCCAGGGACGTGGCATAGGGGTGTATGCTAAGAGAAGGAATAGTCTAGCGAAGGTAAAGAGCTAACGGAGGCCATAGCTGCCAGGGGGAGCCTGCGTAGTGGAGGAGGAAGGGGAATAATGGAGGACAATGTGATTCTAACATGTGTCAACAAGTCACCCCATTTAGAGTGGCAGTGGACCACCATCTATTGAGCGGTGAGGCGGGCGAACGGTGGGCGCGTACAAGGGCCAGCCCAGCGGCGTATGGTGGGCAGAATGGTGCCATGATGCATCAGCCTCTCCGAACGGTTAGCGGCTTTCATATATCATGGTCCAAATGCTAATCATCAGACAGCTAATACATCAAAACACCGTATACGGCTGGTCAGTCAAATGATGTACCTTGACAAGTAATCTGACTGCCTCGTGACGTCTATGTGCAGTACGGTACGAGTGTCCGAGAGTCTGCCACGCCGTTCGACCCGGGACAAGGCCGTTCGTCGAGAAGAACAGTGTCCTTTTTTCGGTATCAAGGGTTTGACTTACCCAGCTAGGTCTTTTCGTGATTATTCCAGGCAAGATCTTATCTCTTTCATGCCATTAGGGTTCTGACTACGTTCGCTCAGTGGGTCATTTATTCCTTCCACCACAGAGGGCGTTTTGACAGGTGTGTTCGCTTGTTGTTGTTCGCTCTTTGTTTGCAACTAATGTGCTCAAAACAACGAGCTAGTTGACTCGATTTGGCGTTCAAATGAGTCTCACCGGCGCCTTGCTTGGATTGTTTCCCTGTGTTTAGCAACAAGTTAATTTGTCCATTTTTGACAGAGCCCCCAGTCTGCGGGTGAGACCGCGAAGAATATAGATTCCTGTTGGTAAATATTTTGGTCGTGAAGCAACCGAACCTTGTAAGACAAGTAAAATCTAACTAATTTATGCACTATCCATTACAGACTGGTTCTAATTTGACGGTGGGTGATCAACCAGTGGACAAGATGCCCTATGTTAATCATGCCATCCGTCTCTTGGGCCGCCCATGCCGCAAATTCCTTTGGTGCAATCTTGGGGTCCAGAACTAATCTCTTATGTTTCTTGTTGAACCCGGCCAAGAGATCCGGGGTTTTGAGCACGGCCCACGCTATCACTCTGAACAGATTAGGGTGTGTGCATCTTCCACCTTTCCCGGGAACCGGGTGCGGCATCCGGTTCCGATTGTACAGATCAAGCTCATTGGCTGCCCCCTGGACCTGCGGCATATAGCAGCTGAAGCAAGCTGCATGATCCTTGAACTTCGGCTGCCAGTCAAGATACTTGTTATCATCCAAGGCATTTGTAGGCTTGGGACGGTCCAAACTGCAAGGACCAAATGCGGGGTGACCGTTGGTGAAGAGTCGTCCTGTGAGGGCCCAGCAGGCACCGCACTGACCAACAAGAAGCTTGGAAAGATCCACGATTCCATGTAATTTTCGAGTGAACTCGGCAGCCTCCACATCACGAATTGCAACTTGTAAGTCAATAGTTCTGACAGCACCTGTGTTCCGATCGTATGGAATTGCGTGAACTCGAAGGGCAGGATTGTCGGGACGTTGCTGGGGTCCTGCATGTGCAGTCGTGTTGTCTTGAGGATCTGGGAATGAGCGGCGGGTCTTTTTTGAGGACTTGCACAATGATTGTCTGTCTTGGGCAGAGGCTGCTAACTCCTCGAGCTCCTTGAACAAAGCTTCATTGGGTGCACATCTCTGGCACTTCAATGCCTTTGGAAGCATATCGCATGTATGCGCCCTGCCATTGAACACGGATCCAAAGTATGGCCGCATGCAGCCTTCCTTGCTGTTCAGCATTTTGGTGCCCGGGACGACACATTCCGGATCTCCAGGAAGCACGTTGCCACTGAGATATTCGTGGCCATAGCTGGTGACGAAGATCACCAACGTCGGTTGCCCCCCTCGTCCTCCGCGGGCTGCACCCTGTAGGATATCGACCAGGCCAGGCTGGAATTCAGCGAAGATCACAACATTGCATCTCTTGTTGTCAAGGCCTAGAATGCACGTCGTCGTTGAATGGATGAATTGATGTAATCCTTCCAGCCACCGAGACTTGTGCTCATCCTTGCTCGGGAAATCCACCCAGGAGGCACAGGAAGGGTCTTGACCTGCTGCTGCCTTGAGTGTCTCAATGGCGGGATAGAAGACAATTCCTTGGTCTCCAGGCTTCATGAAGGTGAAGGAAAGATAGCGGAGGAGTGAGCGGATGAAATTGGGAACCGTGGCTCCATCAGGAAGGCGTAGATCAACAAATTGGTAGGTTGGCTGCAGGACTAGGGACCTGACCATCGGGATATTAACTCTGAACCCAAGGTTCTCAAGGAGACGTGACTCGTAGCCATATGGAACACTTCCCGATAGGAGGAGGACTTGGACTGGCCGAGATGTCAGCAGTTTTGGCACATTCTCCCAAACGGGTCGCCAGCCGATGGTGGTAGATAACTCGTGGAATTCATCCAAAGCAACACGGGTCAGATCGGGGTCACTGATGTTAAATAGACGACTAGGACGGACATCAAAATAACTCACGTCTCGGACCCGTGCCGTAAGGATTTCAACGCCACGAAGACCAGTTTAATATGTGGAGGGATCTCGGTGTTTTTTAAGTTTCTCGGCACGCTTCATTTGATCCAACAGAAGCGCGCTGCCGGAACAAATAACAAGGGTCTTGCCAGGCAGGCAGAAAGCAAGGAGCTGGTAAACCAAACTTTTACCTTCTCCCGGCTGAAGCAGCGCCATGAACGAAGTGCTGCCCGCAAGAGCCAGATTAATCGCATCGCGCTGCTCCTCCGATTTAAACTGCGCAGTTGGATCCCGGAGCAGAGACCGTAGCTTCACCAGAGTCTGATCTCCCTCAGGCGGAGTCAAAGCAGGTGGTGCCTGTGTGGCGGGGTGGACCATGTTGTTGTCCATGGACATCTCTAGGGATTGCGGTGGTGGGGGGAGAGCCGGATATCCTCCGAGGCCACCTGACACGGTATATTCAGCCTGAATTTTGATGAGCTCCTTCCTGAGCATTTCCGAAATCAGAGGCAGGGAATTCTGGAATGCGACTCCCGCATATGCAATATATTCCTCGGGCGATGGGCCAGCCCAGGCGGTAACCCTGTGCTGTCCGTCAGCCAACCCTGCACCAGCCATCGCTGCATTGTGTTGTGCCCGGACCTTCTGGGGAACAGGGAATAAATCAGGGCGGAGGCCCACTCCAAGCACGTTGCGCAGATCCAGGCTGGCACGTTCGAAAGCATATAATACATCTGTTGAGATATTTTGGTCCTTGCTTCCATAGTGCGCATGGGAAGTCTTCAACGAGCGGCCCATCCTAGCGTCATGGATGCTCACACCCTCGTTTTCTTCGTCGGGCAGCGCATATGCGGAGTAGACACGCATTATCTCGGTGATAAGCTGACACCATGAGCAGCGGTCAATTTCCACCCCACAATTGTCGAATGTGAAGGTTTTAAGCAAACCCCCAAACTCATCTGGACTGGGATATTTCCCTTCAGACGCCCACAAAAATTCGGCCTGATGAACAGCCTCTGGCCCATCCTTGGAGCGGATCCGAAACAGAATATCAATGACTTGAGAAATAGAAATAGGTGTGTCAGTACACTGGCGCTGCCCCCATGAAAGTTCTCACCTGGGCGAATCAAAACGAGATAATACTTCATTATTTGGGCCACTTCCGGGGGAACAAGGGAAGGAATGAAGGATTCTTTTTCAGTGATAACTTCTGTTTTTTTGCAGTGTGGTGACAGCATCAATTCTCCATCCCAAGAAACAAAGACGCTCCACAGGCGAAGGCCATTGACATGTCGGTATTCCATAAACTCCGTTCCACGATCGCCGGAACTCGTCAAGAAGCATAAAACCATCAAATGATTGAGGAAGGCCTTGTCGTTGGCAAAGATTTTGTTGACAAGTTCGTTGTTGAGCAACGGGTGGCCATTTCAGTCATAACGTAGGATTCCGTCGCTGCGAAACAGAAATAGGTTGAATGTGGTGGATTTTAAGAGCCCAGTCAGCCATGGGAGAGGATCGACGTCGAAGAGCTTGGTGTGCGCCAGGAATGAGTCACCGGCGGCAGTCGTTCTCCAGTTGTCCTTCCAAATTGGAGGGGGCACAAAAGAACTATTGATGCCCATTCGAAGGACATTGAACAGACTTTTCAGCTCGATGACCGCTTTCTGGAGCCCTTGCCTGAGGGCCGGAAGGTGCACCGTCGTTGTGAGGTATGTGAAAGTCAGGCAATCGTGTGACTGTTGAAGTGTGGGACTTCCAGCATTCTCATTTGTCTTGTTGTGTTTCATGGACACTTAGTTTAGACATGTGAAACACCAGTATCCTGATGGGTCTGATGGTTTCCATGGTGTCTGATTGTTGCTGTGCGTTGTGACAGGCACAGCCTTGAGGCTGTGCATGCCATTGTTGAAGTAGGAATATTGTTCCCTTCACACTATCGGCAGAATAGCTCAGTTGGTTAGAGCACCAGTGGCGCAATCACTTGGAGGTCCCAGGTTCAAATCCTGGTTCAGCCACTTTTCCAACATGGTAGCATCAACTCACAGTTGTAAGACAGAGACTTCATTTGAGACTTCTGCATTCTGGAGTGCTTCAGGAAAAATGGTGCCCCCCTTTGTGAGTTCCCAAGAGCCAATAGTGCTCGGGCACCGGGGGAGTGTTGAAGTAGGAATATTGTTCCCTTCACACTATCGGCAGAATAGCTCAGTTGGTTAGAGCACCAGTGGCGCAATCACTTGGAGGTCCCAGGTTCAAATTCTGGTTCAGCCACTTTTCCAACAGCCATTGTGTATATAAGTAGCCTAGTGTAGAGCCTGAGTCCCCAGTTTCTCACTGTTGACTCAGGTTAGTTGTCTTGTCTCTCTTTTCAATCAGAGTTTCTCACTGTTGACTCAGACCACTGTGCTTGCCTGATTCTAACAATGCAGATTAGCTGCCTCTGTTTTCCCAAGGACCAACGCAGACAGAAACGACATAGTGTCCGATATTCTGACATATTCTGATTGCACTGCGTAGTTTAAATGCACCATTGCAAGGTTTTCCACCAAACTTCTGTAATTCAGCAATTATAATCCCAGTACAACGCATGGGACTTACACCATAAACAGTGGCGCATTTTCTGCCTTTGAGAGGGCATGTGCCTCGAATGCAATGCAGAGACACATGCAAAACTTGATGCCAGAGATGAATGTAACCATATCGGCAGGTTGGCATAGGATACCACCAGGCCGAAGAGCATAAAGGGCCAAAAAGCACTGCACCACGGAAATATATTTCGATGCTCGGAGATGTGCTAAACCGTCGCGCTGCATCAGGAATGTTTTGATGCAGTCGTGGAAGTGTGGGACAAGCAGCTCAACAACTTGTTGACGGGGTTGCTTCCATGATTCAGCATGAAAATGTCTGCGCAGTTCCAAAATATGTTTGTGCTCCTCGTTGGTGAGCAGAAACCTATATTCCGTTTCTTTGGTGTCGATGCTTGTCATCAGGGCATACATTGGAGAGGGCCCGGCGGTCTGCAGCGGAAAACCAGCTAAAACGTAGATGTAGGTAAGGACAAAAGGGTAATGATGACTAATCTACTGATCGGGCCGAAGGAGGCGCCCAGGGCGTCTCCAGTTTCCCCCCACCAAACGACGTCCGACCCCGGACGTCTACAACTCGGGGAAAAAAAATGCAGGGGAAAAGCGAAGTAGGTAAAGTAGAAAGTAAGGGGAAAAGTGATAGCAAGAGAGAGGTGCATAGAGATTAGGGAAAGAAGAGCATATATCAGAGGCATAAATGACGGAAATGAGGATAGAAGGATGATGCAGCTCGAGATACTCAAGAGGAAACTCGAAGGAGCGAAGGAGCACCACCCCGGCCCCCTCCAAACAGCGACGCGCGACCTCGCGCGATCTCAGCCCTTGCCTTTCCTGGCAATTCGGCGGAGCGCATTGCGTCTGTGCTCGGCGGATGGGGACCCAGCTGGTGTGATAACAGCAAGAGGGATGTCGGGGGGTATGGGAGGCGACGTGGGGCTGACCACTGCGGGATGGCTGTGGCTGTGTGCACGGACGGCACTTTTGGGAGATGGGGATATGGCGACGATGGCGCCCGCGATGTTGGGGGGTACGGCCTTGCATTGGGGAACAGGGTCGTCAGCCGGTACTGCGGCTACCGAGGGTGTCGACGCGTCGGGTGGTCGCGGAAGGTGGGGCGGAGCTTCGCGTTTGAAATCCGGGCATGAGCGCATGCGGCGGGGCTGCACGCGTCGGATTTTTCTTTGGATCGCGCCGAGTTGCTCCTCTGGACTATGCGGGCTGAGAGCGGATGGTGCGCCGGGTGGACGTCGGAGGAGGGACAAGCATGCGAATAGGGCGACGTGTAGGAGAAGGCAGTCGTGCACGCCGTGGTGCCAATGGGATCGCCCGCATCGAGAGAACATCGAAGGCCTGGTGGAAGGTGTCCTCGAGGAGGTTAGCCCTCACGTCGTACGCGGCGGGGAGATCGACAGGGTACTCGAAAAATTCGGTGGAAGCAGGGGTAGCAGAGACATCGGGGGCTCCAGTGAAGTCGACAGGCTCGTTGTCGGGAGGAACGATTGACTCCAGCTGCTCCTCGGGGGAATCCCCGTCATCTGCGAGCTCTGGGTCGTCAGTGGTGTACCCATGGTCGGGGTGCCAATAATCCTCGTGTTCCTCATCCCAAATCCAGCCCTCGGCTTGTGCGCGCTCGTCTGCGAGCTGGTCCACGCGCCACTCCGCAAGAGTCTGTGCGTACTGCGCTCGCTCATTTTCCGGGACGTGACTCTGCTGGAGCGCATACTGCATCGCATCCAGGTGGTTGGCCATCCACGGCACATGGGGAGGAGCGGGCTCTGTGTCCGAGAGCTGAGATAGGGACTCGGGGGCTGCGTCTGCAACGATGCGCTCCCTCCATGTGTGCATCTCGCTCTCCCACATAGCGACACATACACCAGAAGGTTGTCCGCGCACGAACTCGACCGCCCAAGCAACGGCGTCCGGGGAATATATGCCCCCATCCTCGAGGATGTCCGCAAATGTGCACGGGACCTCTACGTGCGCAGCGTACGCGAATGCGTTGACGGGGCTCTGCTCATCCTCCAGCAGGTACTCCTCGTCGCCCGGCACAGGATACTCGGCCTCGTACCTGGGTCCGTCGCCATCCGCGCTCATCGCGCCCACATCACCGTCCTCTTCCACCTCATATCCCTCCTTGTGGTACGCGGGTATGTCGGCGCCCAAGCCGTGGCCGTGGTCCTCGTAAATTTCCTCCGCTGGCGCGTCGGCGTGGTCCTGGTTGTTGTAGAACACGTTGTCATCGTATGAGGGCTCCGGGTCGTAATATTCGGGCTCAGGGTCGTAAGAGGGCTCGGAATCGCAGTAGTTGGGTTCCGGGGGGTCGTAGTAGGTAGGGCCATAGTCGTAATAGTCGTAGTAGCTCGCCATGGCGAGATTCTCGCGTCGGAAGTCGCGCGGTGAAAACTTTGTGCTCGTGCCGTAAGCACGGTGTCTCGTCGCCAAGAGAAGTTGACGGTGGGTCCTGGGCGCGGAGGAAGAGCGAATCACACTCTCATCACCAAAATGGAGAGGGCCCGGCGGTCTGCAGCGGAAAACCAGCTAAAACGTAGATGTAGGTAAGGACAAAAGGGTAATGATGACTAATCTACTGATCGGGCCGAAGGAGGCGCCCAGGGCGTCTCCAACGTGAAGATAAACAGAAATCACCTGTACTTATCCACAGTTTCCTGACTGGGTATCGTGAAAAACGGTGTGCTTTTGATTCTTCGAATTTTTGTAAGTGGACAAACACAAGAAGAAAAAAAACATTACCTTGGACACTCCATGAGCAAATGTCGGGCATGGTCATCAGCATTCCAGACAATTGAACATCCTTGGGTGATATAGGCGTTGATCACCTCTTTGGCGAGTTGAATATCAGGCAGACGCTTGAGGGCATCCTGGGCCTTCATCAGAGACATGATGCCATTAACACCTGGCCTGTCCCCTATATGGCCTTTAAGATGTTCCAGCCACCCAGTCTTTCTCTCCATCAGCGTTATTCCATTGTCGTCAACTGGTCCAGGGATCACAAGTGGCTGATCGCTGAGCACCACGGCCCATGTATGGTGGTATGTAGAGTAACAATTGTTATCGCTGTCACTGGCGCTGCCGCCGCTGCCAACGGCCCTATCCGCAGAGGGATCCACTCTGACCCAGCGCACACATTGCTTTCCTGTACTGGGGCTCCAGGATGGACTGAACTTTGCATGCCATGATTGTGCAGTAATGTCGATTACGTTCTTTCTGCTCGCGTGCATGTTTTAGAGCCAATTTCTCATATCCCCAAGCCATGCCATGCTCGTCACAAGCATAACCATTCTGCATATCAATTTCATTAATGGGTGCCTCGCCAAATTGTCGAGCCCTCAAATCATTGGGATCTTCTGCCACATTAGCGAGGCGCAGCTCTGCTTCAAGCACATCTCTCTCCGTTTTGAGGAGTTTCTGCGTATGTACTTCTAAGCGGTGATCGTACGCCCGGTTCAAAAGGAAGCCATGTTTGCATGATGTGCAGACAACGACCCGTTCCTTTAAAAGAACAAAGAAATCACATTTCTCCAGAAGTGGGCTCCGGTAGATATGCGCCTCGCGTTGCGCCGGAGATGCAGGGCAATAGTCTCTTTCCAAAGCGGTGGGAGAGGACAATGATACAGGCTCTGACGACGTGCCAGTTTCGACAGCGATGGGAGGGGGAGAAGAAGCAGTTTCGGCAGCTACGGGAGGGGGAGGAGAAGCAGTTTTGGCAGCGACGGGAGGGGGAGAAGAAGGGTTGGGGGAAACAGGAACCGAGGACGGCCTTGGCGAGCCTGATACACTCCGAGTCGGGGATTTATTGGTTGCTGGAGTTGTGAATGGTAAAGCAAACCCCTTCAAGGGTGATGTCATGGCTTTCCAAAGGCCTCCGACAAATTTAAAACGCTTGTTGCTACCTAGTGTGGGCGACATAGAGCGCGGCCGTTTTGGCTTGCGCGGTTCCAACGACGGAACCTCGTCAACATTAACCATTTCAACATCTTTGACACTTGCGTGCATCGATGGGGTACGCGACCGCTGTGTCTCTGTGCGCGGGTTCAAGGACGAAATCAACTAAACATCCATCTTGTTATATACCGAGCCGAGGAACTCAGGACCGGAAGACCGGAGGATCGGATGACCGGAAGATCGTCCGGGGCTGTATACGGAGGGATCACAACACCACAGGAAGGTAAGGGTGAGTGACTACCTTGACCGGCAGGTAATCCGATTAGGGGACTGGAGTCGGAGTACCGGAGGAGAGTAGAGAATGCTAGGGCGACTCAGTGCGAGGAGAAAAGCCAAGCAACATTAATTATCAATCTGATGTACAAGACGTATTAAAGTGATATATATACTAAGTAGCTAATTGTATTCCCAAATAGGAAGGAGGGTGGTTCTTGACAATAAGACAAGTCAGGTGGGCTGATGGGAAGTGGTAGGACAATAAGAAAGAAGACAAGAAGATGGATAAACGGGAAACACTCAGTAATCCTTCATTGCGTAAAAACCCGATTCGTCCGGATGACCGGGTGGCTCCGGTCAATGACCGGAGCCTAGGGATGACCGGAGGATACCAGAACGTCCGGAAGGAAGTCGGTCGACGGAGGGAGGCTGCATGGATATAACACATCTCGTCATCCTCGTGACCGGAAGTGGAAGCAACACTGGATTCGGTGTGACTGGGACGCGTCTGCGAGCTTCGTGTCGGCATGGCTTCGAGAAGTGTACGAGACTGAGATTTCTGTGATGGTAATGGCGCCTCGCGCGGAGACTCGGCCACCCGCGCTTCGTGTTGAAGACTGGATGATGATCGCTGCGATTTGGGCAGCTGTGTACACGCGCGCGGAGATTTATGCAACAGCTGCGATGGGTGTGACGACAACGACGTCTCAAGGTTGAGAAATGGGTGGCTTTCGGATTGCTCTCTGTGCAGAGGCTGAGAAGTTCTCTGCATCGGGTTCCGTGATGGCCCACCAACGTGCTGCGACAACGAACGCGGTGCTTGCGGGAAACGGGAGTCGCGCGAACGGAGAGGGACTGGTTGGGAAACAGGATAGGGCTGGAAGGGTGGGGCCCGATGTGGCTCGGACCGCGAGGATTTCAGGTATGCAAGAACTTCCCTGGTGGAGGGTCTAGGATGGCCCTGGGAGAGTAGAGGACCACCGAGGTTGGAAAGGAGTTCCTGGGTGATTGGTCGAGGATGTGATTGTTGCAATGAGATCACCAGATGGAAGCCGAAAAGGCAGATATAGCACCAGATGGAAGGCGAAAAGCCCTGTCACATTGTCACACCATGACTAAATATGTGACAGAGTACAAATAAGGAAGGCGGACCCGTCTGAACCAAACACTACCAAACCCCACTTCAACACTCCCACCTGGGACAGACGGAACGCCAAACACAGAAGAAAAAGAAAACATCACAACTCCCACCGAATGCGACAACTCCCACCCAATTCTACAATCCTCTCCCAACTAGGTGCGAATCGGTGGAAGACCAGGGCCAGAAACATCGCCGTAGCCACCTCCCATGTGTTTCTCCCACAACCCCAAGAATGAATCCACGTCGAGACCAGCGTCGATGGCAGAAGCAAAAGCCGCAGCGTGCGACTGAGGAGTGCGCAGATTGGAATTGATCCAATCCTTGACAAACGCAGGCATCGAATGCATGCATTTGTAAGCAATATGGCCTGCACGACCGCACCGATGACAGTCCAAATTGGTAGGATCGCACCAGCGATGTCCCTGTGAGTCGAGAGGGAAGCCATCAGAGATGGTGCCAGTCAAGGGGGAAGAGGAGGTAGCTGCAGCAACACGGCGGGGGGCAGAACCACGGGCGACAAGGGTGATGGACGAAATCCTGTCATCCTCCTGCTTGATCCCAGGATCAGCAGCAGAGGCGGAGAGTAGGCTGGTGATTTCTTCCAGCGCAGGCTCAGTTGCACGTGCGAGGAGGACGGTGCGAACTGCACTGAAGGATGAGTCGAGGTTGATAAGGAGGAGATCCTTATGGGTAGTTGCATCGACAATGACACCCATCGCAGTGAGCCTCGATACGGCAGCAGCCATAGCGCGGATATAGACGGTGATGTCCTTAGAAGGATCATGCCGAACGGCGTTGAGCTCCGCACGAGCAACAACACGGTTGGTCATGTTCGACTTCTCGAAGTGACCCTTGAGTGCTTTCCAAGCCTCAGTAGCAGAGACCTGGTCTTCGACTAGATGCTGAAAGTCATCGCTGACCTTTCCATACAGGTACGGAACAAGCATGCGATCAAGGACGATGTTGTCTGCATCTGTGCCAGGCCCAGTGCCATCCTGGACCCAAAGAGCATCTAGTCCCAGCAAGAAGACTTTCACATTCTTCCCAAACTTCACCCAGTTGGATGAGTCGAGAGTGACAGTGAGCACAGACGTAAGAGCAGAGGTGATGTAGGGAGGGGACATGTGATCTGTGACGTGTGATGTGTGACGTGACAGAAAAGCGCAAGAGGAGGTTATCCAGAAGGTAAAGGATGAATCCACCCAAAGACAGACAGATTTTTGAAAGAAAAGAGGCAGAGGAAGATGATATGAGGTATAGAAGACTCTGAGACAGGGCCCGTAACCTGTTGCAATGAGATCACCAGATGGAAGCCGAAAAGGCAGATATAGCACCAGATGGAAGGCGAAAAGCCCTGTCACATTGTCACACCATGACTAAATATGTGACAGAGTACAAATAAGGAAGGCGGACCCGTCTGAACCAAACACTACCAAACCCCACTTCAACAGTGATGAGTCATTGGATGGTGGCGGCAGCAAACTTCCTATGGGTGTGGTGGTGGCTGACGGTTCGCGGCGGACTCGCAAAACACCTTGTGACTGCGATCGTGGCACCTCAACATTCATGCGCCCCCGTATGTTCCACCGTTGCCACTCATCCGGGGTACTTGGTGGGAATGGGTACGTTGGGACGTCAAGCACAGTGTATTCCGCCTTGATGTTATGTGTGCGTTCGAGGTGCGCTATCAGTCCATGGATGGACCGGGAGTCAAAACTTTCGCATATTTCGGTCCTCGGTTGTATTTCACACTTTAGGGCTTTGTGTACGCGGTTCGATTTTTTTTCTTAAGAGAACAATCAGCTCATGCGATGAGATTTCCGGTGCATGACACACTCTGGTTTCTCCTTTCCCCCCAACACAGTTGGTAACCTTTGGCATGGAACTCTTCCATATGAAGTGCAACTCTTTCAGCGGAACCGCCGATTTTTTGCCCGCAGGACCATTCCGGGCAGTCCATCCTGACACGAATCTCGTTAGAATAAGGTGGGTTACAGCAGGGGGCACAGTACATGTGTGGCTGATTCGCGTCCATTGGATGCGTGAAAGGTGGTATCAGAGTTAGGGTTAGAAAGTAGCGAGAGCGGCAAGATTTGAAGCGGTGCGGGACGGGAAGCCTGTGCGAGCAAGGATGCGGGCAGCGCGTTCGACGGTGTGCGGAGACTGTGTGAGGTATGAGCTGAGTGCCAACAAGGCAGCCCAGTCAACCTCGTGAGGTATGAGCAAAGTGCAAAGCAATGCAGCCCCGTCCAATCTCTGTCAGTGCCAAGGAAGCAGCTGATGGTGTCATCACCGAGTTGGGTCCGAATGGTGCTGTGTGAGTTGCCGTGGATAACAGTCGTGAGTGTGGAGTGTCTCACAAGTGTGCGAGGCAGAAGAAAAAGAGACAAAGAAATGTCTGACGGATCACATGATCATGATCGCTTTCGGACGCTGTTCGGAAACCCTGGACTCTGGCTCGATACCGGTGTGGGTGGGCAAAAATTAAAAAATAAAGAAATGACATGGGATTGGGCCTCTTCGAGGTGGTAGCTGAACCTTTAGGTAGGTCTGCCAATAAATTGTTTAGCCAGAACTTGAATATGGCTGAGTTTTCAGTATCCTCAGTACCGGAACGGTGGTCTGAAATTGCTGAACATAAGTTCCATGACAATATTTCGCCAGCACCTTGATGACTCTGTCTATCATCTTTTCTTTGTTAACGCTGCAGCGCTGTAGGTTGCCTGTTAATATTATGGGGGTTAGTTTTCGCATCCTTCCACACAATCTCTAGACCAGACTAGCGCTGAGCCCATGCTACGCAACGGTGATTGTCGAAAGTTGTCGAAGTACAAACTCATGAAGCCGAAATGAAGCTCACAAAATTCTGAGGACCGGAGATACTGCTCATTGTGAATCTTTGGCTCACTCATCGGACCTTCATTATTTGAACCTCGCAGACCGAACAGTATATAATTTCGTGTCATCTCGGGCCGCTCAGGCAAAGCCTCAACTGGAAGTCT
The DNA here is from genome assembly GCA_029204085.1 of Mycena sp. CBHHK59/15. NCBI lineage: Eukaryota > Fungi > Basidiomycota > Agaricomycetes > Agaricales > Mycenaceae > Mycena > Mycena sp. CBHHK59/15. Next base: position 145,749 of record JARGXW010000169.1, on the reverse strand, counting down.
GGGGCTCTGAGCTGATGCTGGTACAGTTGCTACCCTGAAATTGTACGCTCCTTTTGTGTCGGATTGGACTCAGATCAAAAGTTCAGCATTATTCTGTTGAAGTGTGGGACTTCCAGCATTCTCATTTGTCTTGTTGTGTTTCATGGACACTTAGTTTAGACATGTGAAACACCAGTATCCTGATGGATCTGATGGTTTCCATGGTGTCTGATTGTAGTATCCATCAGTATCCTGATGGACCTGATGGTTTCCATGGTGTCTGATTGTTACTATGCCATTGTGTATATAAGTAGCCTAGTGTAGAGCCTGAGTCCCCAGTTTCTCACTGTTGACTCAGGTTAGTTGTCTTGTCTCTCTCTTCAATTCGAGTTTCTCACTGTTGACTCAGACCACTGTGCTTGCCTGATTCTAACAGGTTATGGGCCCCGGCTTCTAGGTCTATCAGAGTCAGTCATTCTGAGATTCCATTCATTCTTCTGCCTCTGCTATCTCTCTCTGCCCTCTCTGCCACTCTGTGACAGTTTTCTGCCCTTTCAGTGTTGTGTGGCCTTTTGTAGATAGGAACACCAACTGTTGGGACAATCCCTCTTTGTGAGGTAGTCTTTAGTTCACCAGACAACAAACGGTAGTCAATCCGTTGAATCTGGGATTAGGGCCTGTGTGCCTCACAACTGGGTGTTCATTAGAATCAGCTAGTTACCTTACCTACCTTTCTTCTCCACACACACTCCTGAGGGCGCCACCAGTCTCTGGTGGTTCTAGCATTCATTTCTGGCCATTCCTTCGTTTCCCTCATCATGTCTTCCATTGCGCTCGTCATGCCTGTCTTGGACAATCAGTCCATCTTCTCTGACTGGAGGAGCGATGCAAAAGCTTATCTCAAAGCTAAAGAGTGCTTCTTCTATTGCACTACCACTTTTGGTGGTCAAGGGCACACTGAACTTGAACGGGACAAGTGTGCTGGCATCTTGTGGTCCATGTTGTCACAAGGTGTTAAGCCGCTTGTAAAGCAGTATGAGGACGACCCAAAAGCTTTATGGGAGGCCTTGGAGACAATTTTCGCTCCAAGGAAGGCTGGAGCTCGCTTCAATGCCTACAGGACACTCACCTCCATTAAACTCAAGGACGATGAGTCGCTTCTGTCTCTCACTGGTCGTGTCTCAGATGCTATGAGATCCTTGAAGGACTCTAGACCCGCCGACTTCAAGTTGGATCAAGCTGATGCAGAGCTCCATGCAGTGGTCCTGCTTATGGCCCTTCCTGATGAGGGTCGTTACAACTCTCTCAAGGCGCCTTTCGAGTGTCTACTGACACCCTCAGCCCCAGTGCAGTTGAGAATGCCTACAACAACTATCAGGTGTTCAAGAGCGCTGGGCAGGAAGGAGACTCCACTGAGAGAAATCCTCTCTCTGGAGCAGCCATGGCCACTGTATCCAGTGCCCCCACACCCTCTGCTGCACTGGCATTTGCACCTGCAGTCACTTGCACTGCATGCTCTGAAACTGGCCATACCTTCCTTAAATGCAAACAGTTCCACAATCTCATCAGGAGCATTGCAAAGGACAAGGGGAATGCCAAAGGCAATGGTGCAAATGTAAAGTCCCAAGTGGCTTCAAACGCAAGTCTGCTCTCCCACTTTGCATTCTCTGTGGTTGACTTTCGATGGAATGCGGATTCAGGAACCACATCGCACATGACGAACCGCAAGGATCGTCTCAAAAACACCCGCTACTACAGGGTTGCCATCGAAGTTGCCAACGGAGTTGTTGTTTATTCTGAACTAGTGGGAGAGATAGAGTTGAAGCCACTTATACATGGACACAGTGCTCGGCCTGTTATCCTTACCAATGTCCTGTTTGTTCCTCAATTGTCTCATAATCTGATATCTATTACCTACCTCACCAAACATCATGGCTATTGTGCCACATTTAATGGAGATCTTGTTTCATTCACCAGAAACAACGAACTCTTGTTTGAGGCAGATATCAATGAGAGGAACCAGGCATTTGTGAGAGAGGTCGAGATCCCCTCTTCTGGTTCAGCTCTGTTCACCTCTGGGACCTTGCCTATGGATTTGAACTTGTTGCATCGTCAACTTGGCCATCACTCTTATGCTGATACCAAAACCATCCTTAGCAAGAATCTGGTCACTGGTGTGAAGTTGACTTCAAACCAGAAACCAGATCCCATCTGTGAACCCTGCCTTGCAGGAAAGCTGAATGCGGGTCCTTTTCCATCCACTGGTCATCGTTCTGAACATCCTCTTGATCTCATTCATTCTGATCTGAAGGAATACAAGCAGCACACCCGTGAGGGGTGGAAGCATCGTATTACCTTCATTGATGATCACACTAGCTTCAAAGTGTGTTACCACATGCAACGCAAGAGTCATGCGTTCCATGCATTCAAGTTGTTCAAAGCTTATGCTGAGAACCACTTTGGACAAAAGATCAAAGGATTTCAGGACGATAAGGGTGGCGAGTACATGTCCAACGAGTTCAGGAACTTCCTTGCTTCAGAGGGCATTGTGCATCGCCATTCAACCAGGAATAGACCGCAACAGAATGGGACAGCAGAACGTGCTAATCGCACCATAGATGAGCACACTACTGCAATGCTGCATGAAGCAAATCTCCCTGCTTCATTCAGGGCTCTTGCTGTTGGCGCATACATTCATGTGGCCAACATGCATCCCTCTGCTCACATTGGAGGGAACACTACTCCACATGAGCTCTGGCACAAGCAGAAACCAGATGTGGCTCATCTCAAGGTGTGGGGCTGCCTTGCCTATGTGCATGTGCAGAAAGATAAACGGGATGCCTCTGGCTCCCATATCGAGAAATGTATCTTTGTGGGTTATCCCTCAGAGTACAAGGCCTGGGAATTCTACAACCCAGTGACGCGCAAGATGGTGATCTCAGAGCGAGCTGTGTTTGATGAACGCTATTTCCCTGGGTGCAGTGCTGAGCAGATGAGGAAATGTCCTCGGATAGATCCCTCTGCACTTCACAGCCTGCCTTTGCTGCCTAATCCTCTCACTGTTGTTGTTATCAACGAGGAGGATGACAGACCCAAACAGCATCATGCACCTGCTCCTCCAGCATCCCCTGTGCCTTCCCACCCTCCATCCCTGCCCGAATCAAGGGCTCCTTCACCACAACCAAACCCTCCTTCACCACAACCAATCCTCCTTCACCATCGCCTCCTGCTTCACCAACTCCAGCAGCTTCACCTGTTGGTGTTGCTGCACGTCGCCGCTTCCACAATCAAACTACGGAGCATAGACCCCCTAACGAGTGGTGGAAAACACACAGGGAGCCTCTGCCGGCTGTACCTTCAGATTCAGAGTCATCTGATGATGAGTTGTTATTACAGCCAGGCAGTGCTCTTGTTGTTGCGCATGAAGGAGATCCAACAAGTGAAACACTTCAGCAAGCTAACATTGCAGCTGTTCAGTTTGCACAAGCAGCTGTTCAGTCTGGTCATCCTCGCACTTACTATGAGGCAATGAAACGCTCTGATGCTCATTTGTGGAAGGATGCAGCAGTCTCCGAGATTAACTCTCTTCTGGAGAACTGCACTTGGGATGTTGTTGATCCACCTCCTGGAGCAAGCCTGTTCGCTCTCAGTGGGTCTTTGTGATCAAACACAAGTCTGATGGGACCATCGAGCGCTACAAAGCCCGACTGGTTGCAGACGGCCGTGGACAACGCTTTGGTGTTGACTACAACGAAATCTTCTCCCCTACCATCAAACCCGCCACTCTTCGCACCATCTTTGCTCTTGCTGCTCAGCATGATCTCCAGCTTCGTTCCATTGACTTTAGTTCTGCTTACCTCAATGGGGACCTTGATGAGAACGTCTACATGACGCAACCTGAAGGGTTTCCCCAAGGCAGACCTGGCCAGCTCCTTAAACTGCGAAAGTCACTTTATGGACTTAAGCAGGCTGGCAGGCAATGGCACAAGAAGCTGCGAGAGAAGCTCCAACAAATGGGCTTCAAGTGTCTCCAGTCTGATCGTTCATGCTTTATCTATTCAGATGGAGCTGTTCGCATCATCCTTCCCATCTATGTTGATGACGGTGTCATTGCGTCCAAGCATGATGCTGATATCAACCGAGTTATTGCTGAACTTGGCTCTGCATTCAGAGTCAAGGATCTTGGTCCTACAGAGTGGCTTCTGGGGATCAAGGTTGAGCCAACTCCAAGACTGGAGACATTGCGATTTCACAGCGCCAATATGCTGTGAACATGCTTGAGCAGTATGGAATGTCTGATTGCAAGCCTGTTTCCACCCCTATGCTGCCTGGTCTTAGCCTGACCAAGGAGATGGGAGCCAAGTCTGAAGACGAGTCCAAACACCTCAAAGGCACTTATATCAGTGCTGTGGGCTCTCTGATGTACTTGGCTATCCAAACTCGTCCAGATATCTCCTATGCAGTGGGTGTTCTTGCACGCTTCAACAGCAATCCTGGCGAAGCCCATTACAGCGCTCTGAAGCATTTGTTCCGCTACATCAAAGGCACTCTTGATTACCGCATCACATACTCCAAATCTCCTTCTCCTTACAAGTTTACCACCTACGTCGACCCTGACGAGTCGTTCTTCACATACACTGATGCTGATCATGGTGGTGATAAAGACACCATGAAAAGCACCAGTGGTTTCATTGTGATGATGGCTGGTGGACCAGTGAGCTGGAGAAGCAAACTGCAGACAACTGTGTCTCTTTCCACTACAGAGGCAGAGTACGTTGCAGGAGTTGATGCTGGCAAGGAGATTGTATGGATGCGACATTTGCTTCAAGAGCTAGAGTATGGTTTGACCGGTGCATCGTCTCTTCTCATGGACAATCAGTCTGCCATTGTTGTTGCTCGGAATCCAGAGCACCATGGTCGCATGCGTCACCTTGACCTTGCGCACCATTGGCTTCGTGGACAGGTTGAAGCTGGTGTGATTGATGTAAAGTATGTTCCGACTGAGGATCAACTTGCAGATATCATGACCAAAGCACTGCCCAAGCCAGCGGTGGAACGACTTCGAGACATGATGGGATTAAGGGGGAGACAATGAGACTGCTCTCATTCAGGGGGAGTGTTGAAGTGTGGGACTTCCAGCATTCTCATTTGTCTTGTTGTGTTTCATGGACACTTAGTTTAGACATGTGAAACACCAGTATCCTGATGGATCTGATGGTTTCCATGGTGTCTGATTGTAGTATCCATCAGTATCCTGATGGACCTGATGGTTTCCATGGTGTCTGATTGTTACTATGCCATTGTGTATATAAGTAGCCTAGTGTAGAGCCTGAGTCCCCAGTTTCTCACTGTTGACTCAGGTTAGTTGTCTTGTCTCTCTCTTCAATTCGAGTTTCTCACTGTTGACTCAGACCACTGTGCTTGCCTGATTCTAACATATTCCGTCATGCTTCCATACATCATCTGACTCGAATAATTCATATTATATTGACGACTCTTCACAGCACGGGCCGCAATTGGTATATATTCATGGGAGTCCTGCTGGTCCGTTTTCCTTTCAGTCATCTCATTCCTCTGTTTTCTCTAACACGCAGATAGAACTTTGTAGGCTGCACTCTCTATATGCGTCCCATGAGCGTCTGATATGTACGCCTCTCCTATTTTCATGTACGTTTTTCTGACGCACCGCGTAGTGAGCATTTGTATGTGATTAGCTACGAGCGCAGGTGCGCAACTCCACTCCTCAATTTTCAGTAATTGTTGGCCCCTGGGTGTGGTGCTATCTGATGCCCCTGTGTTTTATTTTGTTCTCATTGGAATTCGGAGTTCTGAATTCGCTTACATCAAAATAATCTAGCGTGTCGATAATTCAGCCGACACTCACGATGTAGCCATCCACTGTAAATGTTATTTAAGCTCTGGTGATCAAGCGATAGTACGCGCTCTTCTCGCATGTTCTACGTTGTATTAATCAAATGCGGGATATCCAAGTTAACCGGTACGACATTGGCGCGCACTTCCACGTTGCTCTCTGAATATTTATTTGATGTTTTGGAGCTCGCCCGACAGGTTAGTTGCACTCACGCGATTGAAGTCCCAACACAACATAACATTGTCGTCTTGGCCGATGTTGTGATCCTGTAGTTATTTCTGGCTGATTTTTGCTGTACTTTGAGCGTGTCGTCGCTGTGGTTCTGGCGAGGCCTCTATCTACTCTCCATCTGTTAGAATCAGGCAAGCACAGTGGTCTGAGTCAACAGTGAGAAACTCGAATTGAAGAGAGAGACAAGACAACTAACCTGAGTCAACAGTGAGAAACTGGGGACTCAGGCTCTACACTAGGCTACTTATATACACAATGGCATAGTAACAATCAGACACCATGGAAACCATCAGGTCCATCAGGATACTGATGGATACTACAATCAGACACCATGGAAACCATCAGATCCATCAGGATACTGGTGTTTCACATGTCTAAACTAAGTGTCCATGAAACACAACAAGACAAATGAGAATGCTGGAAGTCCCACACTTCAACACTCCCCCTGAATGAGAGCAGTCTCATTGTCTCCCCCTTAATCCCATCATGTCTCGAAGTCGTTCCACCGCTGGCTTGGGCAGTGCTTTGGTCATGATATCTGCAAGTTGATCCTCAGTCGGAACATACTTTACATCAATCACACCAGCTTCAACCTGTCCACGAAGCCAATGGTGTGCAAGGTCAAGGTGACGCATGCGACCATGGTGCTCTGGATTCCGAGCAACAACAATGGCAGACTGATTGTCCATGAGAAGAGACGATGCACCGGTCAATCCGTACTCTAGCTCTTGAAGCAAATGTCGCATCCATACAATCTCCTTGCCAGCATCAACTCCTGCAACGTACTCTGCCTCTGTAGTGGAAAGAGACACAGTCGTCTGCAGTTTGCTTCTCCAGCTCACTGGTCCACCAGCCATCATCACAATGAAACCACTGGTGCTTTTCATGGTGTCTTTATCACCACCATGATCAGCATCAGTGTATGTGAAGAACGACTCGTCAGGGTCGACGTAGGTGGTAAACTTGTAAGGAGAAGGAGATTTGGAGTATGTGATGCGGTAATCAAGAGTGCCTTTGATGTAGCGGAACAAATGCTTCAGAGCGCTGTAATGGGCTTCGCCAGGATTGCTGTTGAAGCGTGCAAGAACACCCACTGCATAGGAGATATCTGGACGAGTTTGGATAGCCAAGTACATCAGAGAGCCCACAGCACTGATATAAGTGCCTTTGAGGGTTTGGACTCGTCTTCAGACTTGGCTCCCATCTCCTTGGTCAGGCTAAGACCAGGCAGCATAGGGGTGGAACAGGCTCAGACATATGCAGGGGTGGAAACAGGCTTGCAATCAGACATTCCATACTGCTCAAGCATGTTCACAGCATATTGGCGCTGTGAAATCGCAATGTCTCCAGTCTTGGAGTTGCGCTCAACCTTGATCCCCAGAAGCCACTCTGTAGGACCAAGATCCTTGACTCTGAATGCAGAGCCAAGTTCAGCAATAACTCGGTTGATATCAGCATCATGCTTGGACGCAATGACACCGTCATCAACATAGATGGGAAGGATGATGCGAACAGCTCCATCTGAATAGACAAAGCATGAACGATCAGACTGGAGACACTTGAACCCATTTGTTGGAGCTTCTCTCGCAGCTTCTTGTGCCATTGCCTACCAGCCTGCTTAAGTCCATAAAGCGACTTTCGCAGTTTAAGGAGCTGGCCAGGTCTGCCTTGGGGAAACCCTTCAGGTTGCGTCATATAGACGTTCTCATCAAGGTCCCCATTGAGGTAAGCAGAACTAAAGTCAATGGAACGAAGCTGGAGATCATGCTGAGCAGCAAGAGCAAAGATGGTGCGAAGAGTGGCGGGTTTGATGGTAGGGGAGAAGATTTCGTTGTAGTCAACACCAAAGCGTTGTCCACGGCCATCTGCAACCAGTCGGGCTTTGTAGCGCTCGATGGTCCCATCAGACTTGTGTTTGATGATAAAGACCCACTGAGAGCGAACAGGCTTCACTCCAGGAGGTGGATCAACAACATCCCAAGTGCAGTTCTCCAGAAGAGAGTTAATCTCGGAGACTGCTGCATCCTTCCACAAATGAGCATCAGAGCGTTTCATTGCCTCATAGTAAGTGCGAGGATGACCAGACTGAACAGCTGCTTGTGCAAACTGAACAGCTGCAATGTTAGCTTGCTGAAGTGTTTCACTTGTTGGATCTCCTTCATGCGCAACAACAAGAGCACTGCCTGGCTGTAATAACAACTCATCATCAGATGACTCTGAATCTGAAGGTACAGCCGGCAGAGGCTCCCTGTGTGTTTTCCACCACTCGTTAGGAGGTCTATGCTCCGTAGTTTGATTGTGGAAGCGGCGACGTGCAGCAACACCAACAGGTGAAGCTGCTGGAGTTGGTGAAGCAGGAGGCGATGGTGAAGGAGGATTTGGTTGTGGTGAAGGAGCCCTTGATTCGGGCAGGGATGGAGGGTGGGAAGGCACAGGAGATGCTGGAGGAGCAGGTGCATGATGCTGTTTGGGTCTGTCATCCTCCTCGTTGATAACAACAACAGTGAGAGGATTAGGCAGCAAAGGCAGGCTGTGAAGTGCAGAGGGATCTATCCGAGGACATTTCCTCATCTGCTCAGCACTGCACCCAGGGAAATAGCGTTCATCAAACACAGCTCGCTCTGAGATCACCATCTTGCGCGTCACTGGGTTGTAGAATTCCCAGGCCTTGTACTCTGAGGGATAACCCACAAAGATACATTTCTCATATGGGAGCCAGAGGCATCCCGTTTATCTTTCTGCACATGCACATAGGCAAGGCAGCCCCACACCTTGAGATGAGCCACATCTGGTTTCTGCTTGTGCCAGAGCTCATGTGGAGTAGTGTTCCCTCCAATGTGAGCAGAGGGATGCATGTTGGCCACATGAATGTATGGCCAACAGCAAGAGCCCTGAATGAAGCAGGGAGATTTGCTTCATGCAGCATCGCAGTAGTGTGCTCATCTATGGTGCGATTAGCCGTTCTGCTGTCCCATTCTGTTGCGGTCGATTCCTGGTTGAATGGCGATGCACAATGCCCTCTGAAGCAAGGAAGTTCCTGAACTCATTGGACATGTACTCGCCACCCTTATCGTCCTGAAATCCTTTGATCTTTTGTCCAAAGTGGTTCTCAGCATAAGCTTTGAACAACTTGAATGCATGGAACGCGTGACTCTTGCGTTGCATGTGGTAACACACTTTGAAGCTAGTGTGATCATCAATGAAGGTAATACGATGCTTCCACCCCTCACGGGTGTGCTGCTTGTATTCCTTCAGATCAGAATGAATGAGATCAAGAGGATGTTCAGAACGATGACCAGTGGATGGAAAAGGACCGGCATTCAGCTTTCCTGCAAGGCAGGGTTCACAGATGGGATCTGGTTTCTGGTTTGAAGTCAACTTCACACCAGTGACCAGATTCTTGCTAAGGATGGTTTTGGTATCAGCATAAGAGTGATGGCCAAGTTGACGATGCAACAAGTTCAAATCCATAGGCAAGGTCCCAGAGGTGAACAGAGCTGAACCAGAAGAGGGGATCTCGACCTCTCTCACAAATGCCTGGTTCCTCTCATTGATATCTGCCTCAAACAAGAGCTCGTTGTTTCTGGTGAATGAAACAAGATCTCCTTTAAATGTAACACCATAGCCATGATGTTTGGTGAGGTAGGTAATAGATATCAGATTATGAGACAATTGAGGAACAAACAGGACATTGGTAAGGATAACAGGCCGAGCACTGTGTCCGTGTATAAGTGGCTTCAACTCTATCTCCCCACTAGTTCAGAATAAACAACAACTCCGTTGGCAACTTCGATGGCAACCCTGTAGTAGCGGGTGTTTTTGAGATGATCCTTGCGGTTCGTCATGTGGGATGTGGTTCCTGAATCCGCATTCCATCGAAAGTCAACAACAGAGAATGCAAAGTGGGAGAGCAGACTTGCGTTTGAAGCCACTTGGGACTTTGCATTTGCACCATTGCCTTTGGCATTCCCCTTGTCCTTTGCAATGCTCCTGATAAGATTGTGGAACTGTTTGCATTTAAGGAAGGTATGGCCAGTTTCAGAGCATGCAGTGCAAGTGACTGCAGGTGCAAATGCCAGTACAGCAGAGGGTGTGGGGGAACTGGATACAGTGGCCATGGCTGCTCCAGAGAGAGGATTTCTCTCAGTGGAGTCTCCTTCCTGCCCAGCGCTCTTGAACACCTGATAGTTGTTGTAGGCATTCTCGACTGCACTCGGGCTGAGGGTGTCAGTAGACGTCTCGAAAGGCGCCTTGAGAGAGTTGTAACGACCCTTATCAGGAAGGGCCATAAGCAGGACCACTGCATGGAGCTCTGCATCAGCTTGATCCAACTTGAAGTCGGTGGGTCTAGAGTCCTTCAAGGATCTCATAGCATCTGAGACACGACCAGTGAGAGACAGAAGCGACTCATCCTCCTTGAGTTTAATGGAGGTGAGTGTCCTGTAGGCATTGAAGCGAGCTCCAGCCTTCCTTGGAGCGAAAATTGTCTCCAAGGCTTCCCATAAAGCTTTTGGGTCGTCCTCATACTGCTTTACAAGTGGCTTAACACCCTGGGACAACATGGACCACAAGATGCCAGCACACTTGTCCCGTTCAAGTTCAGTGTGCCCTTGACCACCAAAAGTGGTAGTGCAATAGAAGAAGCACTCTTTAGCTTTGAGATAAGCTTTTGCATCGCTCCTCCAGTCAGAGAAGATGGACTTGTTGTCCAAGACAGGCATGACGAGCGCAATGGAAGACATGATGAGGGAAAAGAAGGAATGCCCAGAAATGAATGCTAGAACCACCAGAGACTGGTGGCGCCCTCAGGAGTGTGTGTGAAAAAGAACAGGTAGGTAAGGTAACTAGCTGATTCTAATGAACACCCAGTTGTGAGGCACACAGGCCCTAATCCCAGATTCAACGGATTGACTACCGTTTGTTGTCTGGTGAACTAAAGACTACCTCACAAAGAGGGATTGTCCCAACAGTTGGTGTTCCTATCTACAAAAGGCCACACAACACTGAAAGGGCAGAAAACTGTCACAGAGTGGCAGAGAGGGCAGAGAGAGATAGCAGAGGCAGAAGAATGAATGGAATCTCAGAATGACTGACTCTGATAGACCTAGAAGCCGGGGCCCATAACCTGTTAGAATCAGGCAAGCACAGTGGTCTGAGTCAACAGTGAGAAACTCGAATTGAAGAGAGAGACAAGACAACTAACCTGAGTCAACAGTGAGAAACTGGGGACTCAGGCTCTACACTAGGCTACTTATATACACAATGGCATAGTAACAATCAGACACCATGGAAACCATCAGGTCCATCAGGATACTGATGGATACTACAATCAGACACCATGGAAACCATCAGATCCATCAGGATACTGGTGTTTCACATGTCTAAACTAAGTGTCCATGAAACACAAAAAATGAAATGCTGGAACCACACCAACCATCTACTCGAAGTGTTAGAATCAGGCAAGCACAGTGGTCTGAGTCAACAGTGAGAAACTCGAATTGAAGAGAGAGACAAGACAACTAACCTGAGTCAACAGTGAGAAACTGGGGACTCAGGCTCTACACTAGGCTACTTATATACACAATGGCATAGCAACAATCAGACACCATGGAAACCATCAGGTCCATCAGGATACTGATGGATACTACAATCAGACACCATGGAAACCATCAGATCCATCAGGATACTGGTGTTTCACATGTCTAAACTAAGTGTCCATGAAACACAACAAGACAAATGAGAATGCTGGAAGTCCCACACTTCAACACTCCCCTGAATGAGAGCAGTCTCATTGTCTCCCCCTAATCCCATCATGTCTCGAAGTCGTTCCACCGCTGGCTTGGGCAGTGCTTTGGTCATGATATCTGCAAGTTGATCCTCAGTCGGAACATACTTTACATCAATCACACCAGCTTCAACCTGTCCACGAAGCCAATGGTGCGCAAGGTCAAGTGACGCATGCGACCATGGTGCTCTGGATTCCGAGCAACAACAATGGCAGACTGATTGTCCATGAGAAGAGACGATGCACCGGTCAAACCATACTCTAGCTCTTGAAGCAAATGTCGCATCCATACAATCTCCTTGCCAGCATCAACTCCTGCAACGTACTCTGCCTCTGTAGTGGAAAGAGACACAGTTGTCTGCAGTTTGCTTCTCCAGCTCACTGGTCCACCAGCCATCATCACAATGAAACCACTGGTGCTTTTCATGGTGTCTTTATCACCACCATGATCAGCATCAGTGTATGTGAAGAACGACTCGTCAGGGTCGACGTAGGTGGTAAACTTGTAAGGAGAAGGAGATTTGGAGTATGTGATGCGGTAATCAAGAGTGCCTTTGATTAGCGGAACAAATGCTTCAGAGCGCTGTAATGGGCTTCGCCAGGATTGCTGTTGAAGCGTGCAAGAACACCCACTGCATAGGAGATATCTGGACGAGTTTGGATAGCCAAGTACATTAGAGAGCCCACAGCACTGATATAAGTGCCTTTGAGGTGTTTGGACTCGTCTTCAGACTTGGCTCCCATCTCCTTGGTCAGGCTAAGACCAGGCAGCATAGGGGTGGAAACAGGCTTGCAATCAGACATTCCATACTGCTCAAGCATGTTCACAGCATATTGGCGCTGTGAAATGCCAATGTCTCCAGTCTTAGAGTTGCGCTCTATCTTGATCCCCAGAAGCCACTCTGTAGGACCAAGATCCTTGACTCTGAATGCAGAGCCAAGTTCAGCAATAACTCGGTTGATATCAGCATCATGCTTGGATGCAATGACACCGTCATCAACATAGATGGGAAGGATGATGCGAACAGCTCCATCTGAATAGATAAAGCATGAACGATCAGACTGGAGACACTTGAAGCCCATTTGTTGGAGCTTCTCTCGCAGCTTCTTGTGCCATTGCCTGCCAGCCTGCTTAAGCCCATAAAGCGACTTTCGCAGTTTAAGGAGCTGGCCAGGTCTGCCTTGGGGAAACCCTTCAGGTTGCGTCATGTAGACGTTCTCATCAAGGTCCCCATTGAGGTAAGCAGAACTAAAGTCAATGGAACGAAGCTGGAGATCATGCTGAGCAGCAAGAGCAAAGATGGTGCGAAGAGTGGCGGGTTTGATGGTAGGGGAGAAGATTTCGTTGTAGTCAACACCAAAGCGTTGTCCACGGCCATCTGCAACCAGTCGGGCTTTGTAGCGTTCGATGGTCCCATCAGACTTGTGTTTGATCACAAAGACCCACTGAGAGCGAACAGGCTTTGCTCCAGGAGGTGGATCAACAACATCCCAAGTGCAGTTCTCCAGAAGAGAGTTAATCTCGGAGACTGCTGCATCCTTCCACAAATGAGCATCAGAGCGTTTCATTGCCTCATAGTAAGTGCGAGGATGACCAGACTGAACAGCTGCTTGTGCAAACTGAACAGCTGCAATGTTAGCTTGCTGAAGTGTTTCACTTGTTGGATCTCCTTCATGCGCAACAACAAGAGCACTGCCTGGCTGTAATAACAACTCATCATCAGATGACTCTGAATCTGAAGGTACAGCCGGCAGAGGCTCCCTGTGTGTTTTCCACCACTCGTTAGGGGGTCTATGCTCCGTAGTTTGATTGTGGAAGCGGCGACGTGCAGCAACACCAACAGGTGAAGCTGCTGGAGTTGGTGAAGCAGGAGGCGATGGTGAAGGAGGATTTGGTTGTGGTGAAGGAGGATTTGGTTGTGGTGAAGGAGCCCTTGATTCGGGCAGGGATGGAGGGCGGGAAGGCACAGGGGATGCTGGAGGAGTAGGTGCATGATGATGCTGTTTGGGTCTGTCATCCTCCTCGTTGATAACAACAACAGTGAGAGGATTAGGCAGCAAAGGCAGGCTGTGAAGTGCAGAGGGATCTATCCGAGGACATTTCCTCATCTGCTCAGCACTGCACCCAGGGAAATAGCGTTCATCAAACACAGCTCGCTCTGAGATCACCATTTTGCGCGTCACTGGGTTGTAGAATTCCCAGGCCTTGTACTCTGAGGGATAACCCACAAAGATACATTTCTCGATATGGGAGCCAGAGGCATCCCGTTTATCTTTCTGCACATGCACATAGGCAAGGCAGCCCCACACCTTGAGATGAGCCACATCTGGTTTCTGCTTGTGCCAGAGCTCATGTGGAGTAGTGTTCCCTCCAATGTGAGCAGAGGGATGCATGTTGGCCACATGAATGTATGCGCCAACAGCAAGAGCCCTGAATGAAGCAGGGAGATTTGCTTCATGCAGCATCGCAGTAGTGTGCTCATCTATGGTGCGATTAGCACGTTCTGCTGTCCCATTCTGTTGCGGTCGATTCCTGGTTGAATGGCGATGCACAATGCCCTCTGAAGCAAGGAAGTTCCTGAACTCGTTGGACATGTACTCGCCACCCTTATCGTCCTGAAATCCTTTGATCTTTTGTCCAAAGTGGTTCTCAGCGTAAGCTTTGAACAACTTGAATGCATGGAACGCGTGACTCTTGCGTTGCATGTGGTAACACACTTTGAAGCTAGTGTGATCATCAATGAAGGTAATACGATGCTTCCACCCCTCCCGGGTGTGCAGCTTGTATTCCTTCAGATCAGAATGAATGAGATCAAGAGGATGTTCAGAACGATGACCAGTGGATGGAAAAGGACCCGCATTCAGCTTTCCTGCAAGGCAGGGTTCACAGATGGGATCTGGTTTCTGGTTTGAAGTCAACTTCACACCAGTGACCAGATTCTTGCTAAGGATGGTTTTGGTATCAGCATAAGAGTGATGGCCAAGTTGACGATGCAACAAGTTCAAATCCATAGGCAAGGTCCCAGAGGTGAACAGAGCTGAACCAGAAGAGGGGATCTCGACCTCTCTCACAAATGCCTGGTTCCTCTCATTGATATCTGCCTCAAACAAGAGCTCGTTGTTTCTGGTGAATGTGTTGGAAAAGTGGCTGAACCAGGATTTGAACCTGGGACCTCCAAGTGATTGCGCCACTGGTGCTCTAACCAACTGAGCTATTCTGCCGATAGTGTGAAGGGAACAATATTCCTACTTCAACACTCCCCCGGTGCCCGAGCACTATTGGCTCTTGGGAACTCACAAAGGGGGGCACCATTTTTCCTGAAGCACTCCAGAATGCAGAAGTCTCAAATGAAGTCTCTGTCTTACAACTGTGAGTTGATGCTACCATGTTGGAAAAGTGGCTGAACCAGGATTTGAACCTGGGACCTCCAAGTGATTGCGCCACTGGTGCTCTAACCAACTGAGCTATTCTGCCGATAGTGTGAAGGGAACAATATTCCTACTTCAACAGAATGAAACAAGATCTCCTTTAAATGTAACACCATAGCCATGATGTTTGGTGAGGTAGGTAATAGATATCAGATTATGAGACAATTGAGGAACAAACAAGACATTGGTAAGGATAACAGGCCGAGCACTGTGTCCGTGTATAAGTGGCTTCAACTCTATCTCTCCCACTAGTTCAGAATAAACAACAACTCCGTTGGCGACTTCGATGGCAACCCTGTAATAGCGGGTGTTTTTGAGACGATCCTTGCGGTTCGTCATGTGCGATGTGGTTCCTGAATCCGCATTCCATCGAAAGTCAACAACAGAGAATGCAAAGTGGGAGAGCAGACTTGCATTTGAAGCCACTTGGGACTTTGCATTTGCACCATTGCCTTTGGCATTCCCCTTGTCCTTTGCAATGCTCCTGATGAGATTGTGGAACTGTTTGCATTTAAGGAAGGTATGGCCAGTTTCAGAGCATGCAGTGCAAGTGACTGCAGGTGCAAATGCCAGTGCAGCAGAGGGTGTGGGGGCACTGGATACAGTGGCCATGGCTGCTCCAGAGAGAGGATTTCTCTCAGTGGAGTCTCCTTCCTGCCCAGCGCTCTTGAACACCTGATAGTTGTTGTAGGCATTCTCAACTACACTGGGGCTGAGGGTGTCAGTAGACGTCTCGAAAGGCGCCTTGAGAGAGTTGTAACGACCCTCATCAGGAAGGGCCATAAGCAGGACCACTGCATGGAGCTCTGCATCAGCTTGATCCAACTTGAAGTCAGTGGGTCTAGAGTCCTTCAAGGATCTCATAGCATCTGAGACACGACCAGTGAGAGACAGAAGCGACTCATCCTCCTTGAGTTTAATGGAGGTGAGTGTCCTGTAGGCATTGAAGCGAGCTCCAGCCTTCCTTGGAGCGAAAATTGTCTCCAAGGCCTCCCATAAAGCTTTGGGGTCGTCCTCATACTGCTTTACAAGCGGCTTAACACCTTGTGACAACATGGACCACAAGATGCCAGCACACTTGTCCCGTTCAAGTTCAGTGTGCCCTTGACCACCAAAAGTGGTAGTGCAATAGAAGAAGCACTCTTTAGCTTTGAGATAAGCTTTTGCATTGCTCCTCCAGTCAGAGAAGATGGACTTGTTGTCCAAGACAGGCATGACGAGCGCAATGGAAGACATGATGAGGGAAACGAAAGAATGCCCAGAAATGAATGCTAGAACCACCAGAGACTGGTGACGCCCTCAGGAGTGTGTGTGGAGAAGAAAGGTAGGTCAGGTAACTAGCTGATTCTAATGAACACCCAGTTGTGAGGCACACAGGCCCTAATCCCAGATTCAACGGATTGACTACCGTTTGTTGTCTGGTGAACTAAAGACTACCTCACAAAGAGGGATTGTCCCAACAGTTGGTGTTCCTATCTACAAAAGGCCACACAACACTGAAAGGGCAGAAAACTGTCACAGAGTGGCAGAGAGGGCAGAGAGAGATAGCAGAGGCAGAAGAATGAATGGAATCTCAGAATGACTGACTCTGATAGACCTAGAAGCCGGGGCCCATAACCTGTTAGAATCAGGCAAGCACAGTGGTCTGAGTCAACAGTGAGAAACTCTAATTGAAGAGAGAGACAAGACAACTAACCTGAGTCAACAGTGAGAAACTGGGGACTCAGGCTCTACACTAGGCTACTTATATACACAATGGCATAGCAACAATCAGACACCATGGAAACCATCAGGTCCATCAGGATACTGATGGATACTACAATCAGACACCATGGAAACCATCAGATCCATCAGGATACTGGTGTTTCACATGTCTAAACTAAGTGTCCATGAAACACAACAAGACAAATGAGAATGCTGGAAGTCCCACACTTCAACATGCTCTGTAGTTTGATTGTGGAAGCGGCGACGTGCAGCAACACCAACAGGTGAAGCTGCTGGAGTTGGTGAAGCAGGAGGCGATGGTGAAGGAGGATTTGGTTGTGGTGAAGGAGCCCTTGATTCGGGCAGGGATGGAGGGTGGGAAGGCACAGGAGATGCTGGAGGAGCAGGTGCATGATGCTGTTTGGGTCTGTCATCCTCCTCGTTGATAACAACAACAGTGAGAGGATTAGGCAGCAAAGGCAGGCTGTGAAGTGCAGAGGGATCTATCCGAGGACATTTCCTCATCTGCTCAGCACTGCACCCAGGGAAATAGCGCTCATCAAACACAGCTCGCTCTGAGATCACCATCTTGCGCGTCACTGGGTTGTAGAATTCCCAGGCCTTGTACTCTGAGGGATAACCCACAAAGATACATTTCTCAATATGGGAGCCAGAGGCATCCCGTTTATCTTTCTGCACATGCACATAGGCAAGGCAGCCCCACACCTTGAGATGAGCCACATCTGGTTTCTGCTTGTGCCAGAGCTCATGTGGAGTAGTGTTCCCTCCAATGTGAGCAGAGGGATGCATGTTGGCCACATGAATGTATGCGCCAACAGCAAGAGCCCTGAATGAAGCAGGGAGATTTGCTTCATGCAGCATTGCAGTACTGTGCTCATCTATGGTGCGATTAGCACGTTCTGCTGTCCCATTCTGTTGCGGTCGATTCCTGGTTGAATGGCGATGCACAATGCCCTCTGAAGCAAGGAAGTTCCTGAACTCGTTGGACATGTACTCGCCACCCTTATCGTCCTGAAATCCTGTTGGAAAAGTGGCTGAACCAGGATTTGAACCTGGGACCTCCAAGTGATTGCGCCACTGGTGCTCTAACCAACTGAGCTATTCTGCCGATAGTGTGAAGGGAACAATATTCCTACTTCAACACTCCCCCGGTGCCCGAGCACTATTGGCTCTTGGGAACTCACAAAGGGGGGCACCATTTTTCCTGATGCACTCCAGAATGCAGAAGTCTCAAACGAAGTCTCTGTCTTACAACTGTGAGTTGATGCTACCATGTTGGAAAAGTGGCTGAACCAGGATTTGAACCTGGGACCTCCAAGTGATTGCGCCACTGGTGCTCTAACCAACTGAGCTATTCTGCCGATAGTGTGAAGGGAACAATATTCCTACTTCAACAAATCCTTTGATCTTTTGTCCAAAGTGGTTCTCAGCGTAAGCTTTGAACAACTTGAATGCATGGAACACGTGACTCTTGCGTTGCATGTGGTAACACACTTTGAAGCTAGTGTGATCATCAATGAAGGTAATACGATGCTTCCACCCCTCACGGGTGTGCTGCTTGTATTCCTTCAGATCAGAATGAATGAGATCAAGAGGATGTTCAGAACGATGACCAGTGGATGGAAAAGGACCTGCATTCAGCTTTCCTGCAAGGCAGGGTTCACAGATGGGATCTGGTTTCTGGTTTGAAGTCAACTTCACACCAGTGACCAGATTCTTGCTAAGGATGGTTTTGGTATCAGCATAAGAGTGATGGCCAAGTTGACGATGCAACAAGTTCAAATCCATAGGCAAGGTCCCAGAGGTGAACAGAGCTGAACCAGAAGAGGGGACCTCGACCTCTCTCACAAATGCCTGGTTCCTCTCATTGATATCTGCCTCAAACAAGAGTTCGTTGTTTCTGGTGAATGAAACAAGATCTCCATCAAATGTGGCACAATAGCCATGATGTTTGGTGAGGTAGGTAATAGATATCAGATTATGAGACAATTGAGGAACAAACAGGACATTTGTAAGGATAACAGGCCGAGCACTGTGTCCGTGTATAAGTGGCTTCAACTCTATCTCTCCCACTAGTTCAGAATAAACAACAACTCCGTTGGCAACTTCGATGGCAACCCTGTAGTAGCGGGTGTTTTTGAGACGATCCTTGCGGTTCGTCATTGTTGGAAAAGTGGCTGAACCAGGATTTGAACCTGGGACCTCCAAGTGATTGCGCCACTGGTGCTCTAACCAACTGAGCTATTCTGCCGATAGTGTGAAGGGAACAATATTCCTACTTCAACACTCCCCCGGTGCCCGAGCACTATTGGCTCTTGGGAACTCACAAAGGGGGGCACCATTTGTTGAAGTAGGAATATTGTTCCCTTCACACTATCGGCAGAATAGCTCAGTTGGTTAGAGCACCAGTGGCGCAATCACTTGGAGATCCCAGGTTCAAATCCTGGTTCAGCCACTTTTCCAACATGGTAGCATCAACTCACAGTTGTAAGACAGAGACTTCATTTGAGACTTCTGCATTCTGGAGTGCTTCAGGAAAAATGGTGCCCCCCTTTGTGAGTTCCCAAGAGCCAATAGTGCTCGGGCACTGGGGGAGTGTTGAAGTAGGAATATTGTTCCCTTCACACTATCGGCAGAATAGCTCAGTTGGTTAGAGCACCAGTGGCGCAATCACTTGGAGGTCCCAGGTTCAAATCCTGGTTCAGCCACTTTTCCAACACCATTTTTCCTGATGCACTCCAGAATGCAGAAGTCTCAAACGAAGTCTCTGTCTTACAACTGTGAGTTGATGCTACCATGTTGGAAAAGTGGCTGAACCAGGATTTGAACCTGGGACCTCCAAGTGATTGCGCCACTGGTGCTCTAACCAACTGAGCTATTCTGCCGATAGTGTGAAGGGAACAATATTCCTACTTCAACAGTCATGTGGGATGTGGTTCCTGAATCCGCATTCCATCGAAGGTCAACAACAGAGAATGCAAAGTGGGATGTTGTTGATCCACCTCCTGGAGCGAAGCCTGTTCGCTCTCAGTGGGTCTTTGTGATCAAACACAAGTCTGATGGGACCATGAGAGAGTGGTAACGACCCTCATCAGGAAGGGCCATAAGCAGGACCACTGCATGGAGCTCTGCATCAGCTTGATCCAACTTGAAGTCGGCGGGTCTAGAGTCCTTCAAGGATCTCATAGCATCTGAGACACGACCAGTGAGAGACAGAAGCGACTCATCCTCCTTGAGTTTAATGGAGGTAAGTGTCCTGTAGGCATTGAAGCGAGCTCCAGCCTTCCTTGGAGCAAAAATATTCTCCAAGGCCTCCCATAAAGCTTTTGGGTCGTCCTCATACTGCTTTACAAGCGGCTTAACACCCTGTGACAACATGGACCACAAGATGCCAGCACACTTGTCCCGTTCAAGTTCAGTGTGCCCTTGACCACCAAAAGTGGTAGTGCAATAGAAGAAGCACTCTTTAGCTTTGAGATAAGCTTTTGCATCGCTCCTCCAGTCAGAGAAGATGGACTGGTTGTCCAAGACAGGCATGACGAGTGCAATGGAAGACATGATGAGGGAAACGAAGAAATGCCCAGAAATGAATGCTAGAACCACCAGAGACTGGTGGCGCCCTCAGGAGTGTGTGTGGAAAAGAAAAGGTAGGTAAGGTAACTAGCTGATTCTAATGAACACCCAGTTGTGAGGCACACAGGCCCTAATCCCAGATTCAACGGATTGACTACCGTTTGTTGTCTGGTGAACTAAAGACTACCTCACAAAGAGGGATTGTCCCAACAGTTGGTGTTCCTATCTACAAAAGGCCACACAACACTGAAAGGGCAGAAAACTGTCACAGAGTGGCAGAGAGGGCAGAGAGAGATAGCAGAGGCAGAAGAATGAATGGAATCTCAGAATGACTGACTCTGATAGACCTAGAAGCCGGGGCCCATAACCTGTTAGAATCAGGCAAGCACAGTGGTCTGAGTCAACAGTGAGAAACTCGAATTGAAGAGAGAGACAAGACAACTAACCTGAGTCAACAGTGAGAAACTGGGGACTCAGGCTCTACACTAGGCTACTTATATACACAATGGCATAGCAACAATCAGACACCATGGAAACCATCAGGTCCATCAGGATACTGATGGATACTACAATCAGACACCATGGAAACCATCAGATCCATCAGGATACTGGTGTTTCACATGTCTAAACTAAGTGTCCATGAAACACAACAAGACAAATGAGAATGCTGGAAGTCCCACACTTCAACAGTAAGTTGGTTGAACAGTTTCAGCCAGGCACGTAGCTCTGCACCCCTATTGTGTGTAACTTCTTCTCAGCATTGCTTCCAGAGTTCGATGTGATCTGTCCCTCCGCATCGCCTGAACCTGACGTCTTTCCGGCAAGATTTCCTCAGTCTGCTGATCCACCGAACTCTAGACATCTGGGTGCGCACAAAATTTGCTTTTTGTAATGGTTTTTTGCGTTATGGATTTACTTGATGTATACTCGCATATGTATCCAGAACTATATATTAAATCGAAACAGGTCGATCTCAATGATGTCCTTCTTCCGACACAATGATGAATTTAAAATATTGCTGCCCATCGAACACCCACCTACGCTGGAGCGAAGCGAAGGCACGTCTTGTGTATCATCAAAGTGTTATATCCATGCAGCCTCCCTCCTTCTACTGACTCCCTTCCGGCCATTCCGGTCACCTCTGGTCATCCCTAGGCTCCGGTCATTGACCGGAGCCACCTGGTCATCCGGACGAATCGGGTTTTTACACAATGAAGGATTACTGAGCGTTTCCCGTTTATCCGTCTTCTCGTCTTCTTTCTTATTGTCCTACGACTTCCCATCAGCCCACCTGACTTGTCTTATTGTCAAGAACCACCCTCCTTCCTATTTGGGAATACAATTAGCTACTTAGTATATATATCACTTTAATGTTAGAATCAGGCAAGCACAGTGGTCTGAGTCAACAGTGAGAAACTCTAATTGAAGAGAGAGACAAGACAACTAACCTGAGTCAACAGTGAGAAACTGGGGACTCAGGCTCTACACTAGGCTACTTATATACACAATGGCATAGTAACAATCAGACACCATGGAAACCATCAGGTCCATCAGGATACTGATGGATACTACAATCAGACACCATGGAAACCATCAGATCCATCAGGATACTGGTGTTTCACATGTCTAAACTAAGTGTCCATGAAACACAACAAGACAAATGAGAATGCTGGAAGTCCCACACTTCAACACTCCCCCTGAATGAGAGCAGTCTCATTGTCTCCCCCTAATCCCATCATGTCTCGAAGTCTTCCACCGCTGGCTTGGGCAGTGCTTTGGTCATGATATCTGCAAGTTGATCCTCAGTCGGAACATACTTTACATCAATCACACCAGCTTCAACCTGTCCACGAAGCCAATGGTGCGCAAGGTCAAGGTGACGCATGCGACCATGGTGCTCTGGATTCCGAGCAACAACAATGGCAGACTGATTGTCCATGAGAAGAGACGATGCACCGGTCAATCCGTACTCTAGCTCTTGAAGCAAATGTCGCATCCATACAATCTCCTTGCCAGCATCAACTCCTGCAACATACTCTGCCTCTGTAGTGGAAAGAGACACAGTCGTCTGCAGTTTGCTTCTCCAGCTCACTGGTCCACCAGCCATCATCACAATGAAACCACTGGTGCTTTTCATGGTGTCTTTATCACCACCATGATCAGCATCAGTGTATGTGAAGAACGACTCGTCAGGGTCGACGTAGGTGGTAAACTTGTAAGGAGAAGGAGATTTGGAGTATGTGATGCGGTAATCAAGAGTGCCTTTGATGTAGCGGAACAAATGCTTCAGAGCGCTATAATGGGCTTCGCCAGGATTGCTGTTGAAGCGTGCAAGAACACCCACTGCATAGGAGATATCTGGACGAGTTTGGATAGCCAAGTACATCAGAGAGCCCACAGCACTGATATAAGTGCCTTTGAGGTGTTTGGACTCATCTTCAGACTTGGCTCCCATCTCCTTGGTCAGGCTAAGACCAGGCAGCATAGGGGTGGAAACAGGCTTGCAATCAGACATTCCATACTGCTCAAGCATGTTCACAGCATATTGGCGCTGTGAAATGGCAATGTCTCCAGTCTTGGAGTTGCGCTCAATCTTGATCCCCAGAAGCCACTCTGTAGGACCAAGATCCTTGACTCTGAATGCAGAGCCAAGTTCAGCAATAACTCGGTTGATATCAGCATCATGCTTGGACGCAATGACACCGTCATCAACATAGATGGGAAGGATGATGCGAACAGCTCCATCTGAATAGACAAAGCATGAACGATCAGACTGGAGACACTTGAAGCCCATTTGTTGGAGCTTCTCTCGCAGCTTCTTGTGCCATTGCCTGCCAGCCTGCTTAAGCCCATAAAGCGACTTTCGCAGTTTAAGGAGCTGGCCAGGTCTGCCTTGGGGAAACCCTTCAGGTTGCGTCATATAGACTTCTCATCAAGGTCCCCATTGAGGTAAGCAGAACTAAAGTCAATGGAACGAAGCTGGAGATCATGCTGAGCAGCAAGTGCAAAGATGGTGCGAAGGGTGGCGGGTTTGATGGTAGGGGAGAAGATTTCGTTGTAGTCAACACCAAAGCGTTGTCCACGGCCGTCTGCAACCAGTCGGGCTTTGTAGCGCTCAATGGTCCCATCAGACTTGTGTTTGATCACAAAGACCCACTGAGAGCGAACAGGCTTCGCTCCAGGAGGTGGATCAACAACATCCCAAGTGCAGTTCTCCAGAAGAGAGTTAATCTCGGAGACTGCTGCATCCTTCCACAAATGAGCATCAGAGCGTTTCATTGCCTCATAGTAAGTGCGAGGATGACCAGACTGAACAGCTGCTTGTGCAAACTGAACAGCTGCAATGTTAGCTTGCTGAAGTGTTTCACTTGTTGGATCTCCTTCATGCGCAACAACAAGAGCACTGCCTGGCTGTAATAACAACTCATCATCAGATGACTCTGAATCTGAAGGTACAGCCGGCAGAGGGTCCCTGTGTGTTTTCCACCACTCGTTAGGGGGTCTATGCTCCGTAGTTTGATTGTGGAAGCGGCGACGTGCAGCAACACCAACAGGTGAAGCTGCTGGAGTTGGTGAAGCAGGAGGCGATGGTGAAGGAGGATTTGGTTGTGGTGAAGGAGCCCTTGATTCGGGCAGGGATGGAGGGTGGGAAGGCACAGGAGATGCTGGAGGAGCAGGTGCATGAGCTGTTTGGGTCTGTCATCCTCCTCGTTGATAACAACAACAGTGAGAGGATTAGGCAGCAAAGGCAGGCTGTGAAGTGCAGAGGGATCTATCCGAGGACATTTCCTCATCTGCTCAGCACTGCACCCAGGGAAATAGCGTCATCAAACACAGCTCGCTCTGAGATCACCATCTTGCGCGTCACTGGGTTGTAGAATTCCCAGGCCTTGTACTCTGAGGGATAACCCACAAAGATACATTTCTCAATATGGGAGCCAGAGGCATCCCGTTTATCTTTCTGCACATGCACATAGGCAAGGCAGCCCCACACCTTGAGATGAGCCACATCTGGTTTCTGCTTGTGCCAGAGCTCATGTGGAGTAGTGTTCCCTCCAATGTGAGCAGAGGGATGCATGTTGGCCACATGAATATATGCACCAACAGCAAGAGCCCTGAATGAAGCAGGGAGATTTGCTTCATGTAGCATTGCAGTAGTGTGCTCATCTATGGTGCGATTAGCACGTTCTGCTGTCCCATTCTGTTGCGGTCGATTCCTGGTTGAATGGCGATGCACAATGCCCTCTGAAGCAAGGAAGTTCCTGAACTCGTTGGACATGTACTCGCCACCCTTATCGTCCTGAAATCCTTTGATCTTTTGTCCAAAGTGGTTCTCAGCATAAGCTTTGAACAACTTGAATGCATGGAACGCGTGACTCTTGCGTTGCATGTGGTAACACACTTTGAAGCTAGTGTGATCATCAATGAAGGTAATACGATGCTTCCACCCCTCACGGGTGTGCAGCTTGTATTCCTTCAGATCAGAATGAATGAGATCAAGAGGATGTTCAGAACGATGACCAGTGGATGGAAAAGGACCGGCATTCAGCTTTCCTGCAAGGCAGGGTTCACAGATGGGATCTGGTTTCTGGTTTGAAGTCAACTTCACACCAGTGACCAGATTCTTGCTAAGGATGGTTTTGGTATCAGCATAAGAGTGATGGCCAAGTTGACGATGCAACAAGTTCAAATCCATAGGCAAGGTCCCAGAGGTGAACAGAGCTGAACCAGAAGAAGGGATCTCGACCTCTCTCACAAATGCCTGGTTCCTCTCATTGATATCTGCCTCAAACAAGAGTTCGTTGTTTCTGGTGAATGAAACAAGATCTCCATCAAATGTGGCACAATAGCCATGATGTTTGGTGAGGTAGGTAATAGATATCAGATTATGAGACAATTGAGGAACAAACAGGACATTGGTAAGGATAACAGGCCGAGCACTGTGTCCGTGTATAAGTGGCTTCAACTCTATCTCTCCCACTAGTTCAGAATAAACAACAACTCCGTTGGCAACTTCGATGGCAACCCTGTAGTAGCGGGTGTTTTTGAGACGATCCTTGCGGTTCGTCATGTGGGATGTGGTTCCTGAATCCGCATTCCATCGAAAGTCAACAACAGAGAATGCAAAGTGGGAGAGCAGACTTGCGTTTGAAGCCACTTGGGACTTTGCATTTGCACCATTGCCTTTGGCATTCCCCTTGTCCTTTGCAATGCTCCTGATGAGATTGTGGAACTGTTTGCATTTAAGGAAGGTATGGCCAGTTTCAGAGCATGCAGTGCAAGTGACTGCAGGTGCAAATGCCAGTGCAGCAGAGGGTGTGGGGGCACTGGATACAGTGGCCATGGCTGCTCCAGAGAGAGGATTTCTCTCAGTGGAGTCTCCTTCCTGCCCAGCGCTCTTGAACACCTGATAGTTGTTGTAGGCATTCTCGACCGCACTGGGGCTGAGGGTGTCAGTAGACATCTCGAAAGGCGCCTTGAGAGAGTTGTAACGACCCTCATCAGGAAGGGCCATAAGCAGGACCACTGCATGGAGCTCTGCATCAGCTTGATCCAACTTGAAGTCAGCGGGTCTAGAGTCCTTCAAGGATCTCATAGCATCTGAGACACGACCAGTGAGAGACAGAAGCGACTCATCCTCCTTGAGTTTAATGGAGGTGAGTGTCCTGTAGGCATTGAAGCGAGCTCCAGCCTTCCTTGGAGCGAAAATTGTCTCCAAGGCCTCCCATAAAGCTTTTGGGTCGTCCTCATACTGCTTTACAAGCGGCTTAACACCTTGTGACAACATGGACCACAAGATGCCAGCACACTTGTCCCGTTCAAGTTCAGTGTGCCCTTGACCACCAAAAGTGGTAGTGCAATAGAAGAAGCACTCTTTAGCTTTGAGATAAGCTTTTGCATCGCTCCTCCAGTCAGAGAAGATGGACTGGTTGTCCAAGACAGGCACGACGAGCGCAATGGAAGACATGATGAGGGAAATGGAGGAATGCCCAGAAATGAATGCTAGAACCACCAGAGACTGGTGGCGCCCTCAGGAGTGTGTGTGGAGAAGAAAAGGTAGGTAAGGTAACTAGCTGATTCTAATGAACACCCAGTTGTGAGGCACACAGGCCCTAATCCCAGATTCAACGGATTGACTACCGTTTGTTGTCTGGTGAACTAAAGACTACCTCACAAAGAGGGATTGTCCCAACAGTTGGTGTTCCTATCTACAAAAGGCCACACAACACTGAAAGGGCAGAAAACTGTCACAGAGTGGCAGAGAGGGCAGAGAGAGATAGCAGAGATAGAAGAATGAATGGAATCTCAGAATGACTGACTCTGATAGACCTAGAAGCCGGGGCCCATAACCTGTTAGAATCAGGCAAGCACAGTGGTCTGAGTCAACAGTGAGAAACTCTAATTGAAGAGAGAGACAAGACAACTAACCTGAGTCAACAGTGAGAAACTGGGGACTCAGGCTCTACACTAGGCTACTTATATACACAATGGCATAGTAACAATCAGACACCATGGAAACCATCAGGTCCATCAGGATACTGATGGATACTACAATCAGACACCATGGAAACCATCAGATCCATCAGGATACTGGTGTTTCACATGTCTAAACTAAGTGTCCATGAAACACAACAAGACAAATGAGAATGCTGGAAGTCCCACACTTCAACATTTAATACGTCTTGTACATCAGATTGATAATTAATGTTGCTTGGCTTTTCTCCTCGCACTGAGTCGCCCTTGCATTCTCTACTCCCCTCCGGTACTCCGACTCATGTCTCTCCTCGGATTACCTGCCGGTCAAGGTAGTCACTCACCCTTACCTTCCTGTGGTGTTGTGATCCCTCCGTATACAGCCCTGGAGATCTTCCGGTCCACCGATCTTCCGGTCCTCCGATCCTCCAGTCACTCCGGTCCCTCCGGTCCTGAGTTCCTTGGCTCGGTATATAACACAAAGGCTTTGAAGGTGTGAAATTTTTTCACACGCCATCGAGCCAAACCCTGCGCCTCCGCAATTTTCCATAGATATGACAACTGGAGTTTGTCGTAGTATTCGAGATGTTGAACACAAAGAGCGTTGGAAAATTGCTTTGCTCCCATTCCACTCTGGAAGCAAGACCGCATGAACATAAACAGATTTTCTGAAATAGCACTTCAGTGGGTGAGCATTGCTGGAAACCGTACGGCAGGACGGTGGGGAAGAGCACTGAGAATGCGAGAATCCCAGCTCCGAAATGTAACTGTTCGTTTTTTGGACACGGGATTGACACAATTTGGGCAGAGGTAGCGATATCCGATGATCCAAAATGTATGGTCAAGATCGACACATCGTCTGGGACGTGGAACAGGACCGTGGCGATTGAGTCGATGTCGGCATGTAGGGTAAGGAATCCCATCGGGGGCAAGAGCGTCGGGATCCCAAAGAAGGAATGTAAGGGAGAACATTTGTTCCGGCCGAAGGGTTTCCAGATCATTGAGCGCAAAAAAAGGATCTTGTGTCGGAAACCAAAAGTTTTTGTATTCACGGTAAAGTGGAGGCTGACCATTAACATGGGCAGCTGAGGCAGTTACATGCGCCTCAAACTGATCCATGAGCCATTTTGGGAGCGCATGTGCTGGGCCGCCACTACACTTTTTTCAGGATGCGGAGTCCTCCGGAACTTCTGAATTATCTCCACCAAATGCAGCAGGATCAGGCTCATCCTCATCGTCACTGTCCCTACCATCGCAATCATCTCTGACACTGTCGTTGAGAAGACCTGTGTACTCATCCTCGTCATCGTCGGAGAATATAATATTCGCTTAATCAAGCTTGGGGGGGGTTCTGCACCGGATGTACAGTGGCACTGGTACTGTATTTTTTCGTTCAATTTGTCGGTCACGGGTCACGCCCCCCCCTCGAATTTGAACCCATGTCACAGGTCACGGCGCCAGGTGTCGAATTGGAAAAAAGGTTCTCAAAATGCTCAAATATAGCCGAAAAATCATTCCAGAGCCCCCAAAAACTCCAAAATGGTTCCCGTGTCTAAACAGCTAAAAGACTTCAGTTCTTTGACTTTTGAGGCTAAAAAGTGCCAAAAAATCACTCTATTTTCCATTTTCCAGGGGTTCATCTCAGTGTCGGTAAGTGATCATTTATTTTTCCCACAGGGGTTTGTGCAAAGCTCTATTATGAATTTACAACCAACTGGAGTGATCTGGGTGAGTGTTGAATTTTTTTTGAGTGTCACGGTCCCTCCACGGGCCTGTTGAAGTTGGTCATGGGTCACACCCCTGTCGAATTGAATGAATCACCTGGATATGGCCCCTTCGAGGCGGTAGCTTAACCTTTAGGTTTCAGCTAGTTCCAGGTTTTGGCAGACGCTGGGATAAGACTTCTTACTAAACAACGGCCATAGTCAATGTAACTCTGCTTTGAAACACGATGAATAGAAGAACATACCCGCTAATTGCTCACTGTGTTCATGACTCCGTCCAAGTCCATTCCTTTGAGTTCAAGGTTCCCCTGAGTCAACGATTTGACCCGTCCTTCCGGTACCAAGTTGTAGAACCAGGATAATCTCTCACGAGAATAAGCCTTTGTTGTTTCCACCTTGCGCTCGGTGTTCGCAGCTCTTCTGATATGTAGCTCTGTATGCAATTCAGGGCAAAAGGTCGAAGGATACACAGCCCTTCAAGTTTTCGTACTCTTGAGAACATAACACATGCGTCTGGATGGTAGGACAAGAGGCAAAGTCAATACAGCATACATCCATGGAGCGTCCTTGGGCATTATGGGAGGTGAAAGCAAAGGCAGGAATGAGTGGGAGCTGGGACCAGGTTGCCCCATATATTCGGTCAGAGTTTGGGAGTTGGAAGTGGATCTGGTCGGTGATGGTTTTGAGGGTTACTCTGTGTGGATAAGGTGCATTACAATTTGGGTTTCGATATACTTTGAAGTCCACCTCTGCAGAAATGGGGTAACACCGACCATCAATCTCCTCGTATACAATAGATACGAGTGTCCCCAGACTGCCGTTGGATATCCCAAGCTCCGTGGCGATGTTTTCAGTGTAAAAGACAGGCATTCCCGGTATGTAAGGCACCTTCCCACCCAGGTCATTGGCTTCCTTGACCGGTATTGACCAGGCGACTTCTGCGGCCAAGCCCGTGAGTTGGTGTTTCTTGGCTCCTCGCCCACATGTGTCCTTGGCATGGTAAAGATGACATTCCTGACCAGTCACCTTGGCAAAGGTCTGTGCCATGTTCAAGTTGTGACCATCGTGAGCTGCATTAGTGTATACTATGAGGGGACATGCTCTCTCAGGATTATCTATCCATCTTTGAATGTCGGTAAGTGCTGGACCAGTGGGACTGGTCCTCTCGGTAGGATGGACTCGGGAGTCGGACCGAGGCGGCTGTGTGGTCGTGTTAGGGCACATGTCATAGCATAGCGGGGTGCATCCTTGACCACGACCTCCACACACCACCGCGCCACTGCTCCCATACGGCTGCCCGGTGCCTTGGACCCGCTCGCCCTGCTCCAGTGCCTTAGTTTCCTCACTGCATCCTGCATTTGATAACACATACTTGTCCAGAATTTCTTTGTCCTCTGCTGTGCATAATCCTTTCCATAACCTTTTGAGAATATCAAGTAATATTGGATCATCCTTTTGTCGCATGATTTCGTCCAATACAATGACATGGTCAACTTGATGCCAGACTGGAATACCCTTTACTTCTTGCTGCGTGCGCTCATTCAAGTCATTCAAATTATCATTCAGATGGCACTGAAAAAGCTCACGAGCAAAAAGAGAATTTCCTTGAGGTGGAGGCAGTTGACATGGATCCTCGCAAGTTGCCCAATTCAGACCACCAAAAATATCGTCTGTATTTCCCTTGGCCATGCTTATGTATTCTGAAATCCGTGATAGGTCTCTTGCATTCAAGAAATAAACTTCATCGAGAATCAGTGTTTCAAGTGGCGAGACTCGTTCCTCAAGACTTTTGCGCAAACTCAGAGTTGATTTCATCCTTTCGGGTCAAAACCGTAGACTTGCTTCAGAGTGTCGCATTGCTTAACCTCTGTGGTAGACCATCTTGAAGAAGTATCGCTTAGATATCCCCCCAATATCGAGCGTACCCCGGCTGATTGGGACAAGGTCAAAAATGCGGTCGAAAAATGCGCAGACCCAGTTTCGATCCACTGTCAAGAAAGCAGTGCGTTGTCCAAATTTTCTCGGTGGTCCATGGTAATTAAACCTCTAGATTGGGGCGAGTCTCAAGGTGAACCGGAAAGACAAGACCCTTGCGCCAAAGGCTCAGCAAAAGAACATCTTTGACCTGACGACACTCATCGTCGAGAACACCTAGTGCGAGGTAAATGTCCTTCTCTGTGCCCAGGTCACTTTCATGGTAAGATATACACGCCGTTCACTGTTTCCTCGACTGCATACCGATTAAACTTCGTGATCACAGCGCAAGCATTTCATCAAAGACACGAGCACTGGGTACTGGGACACCGTCGACCGCGCGCTCGAGAAGATCCGTACCAAAGCTAACCACTGGTTGAACATTTCAAAAATTTCACCTTCTTTTTCAGTGAAAAATGTTGTTTATTTTTCACACATTTTTCACTGAAAAAGCAGGTGAAAATTTCAAAACATTTTCATCACTTTCTTATTTTATTTCGAAATTTTCACCTTGAATTGAGAAAGTGCTGAAAAAGTTTTAAAATTTTCACCTTCTTTTTCAGTGAAAAATGTCTGAAAAATAAACAACATTTTTCACTGAAAAAGAAGGTGAAAATTTTGAAATGCTCAACCAGTGAACGGAGACCCCATCAGAATTGCCAAGCAAGTCACCTTGATATATCCAGTATCTCTCCAGTATCGCTAAAGGTTTCCTTGCAGAGATTTCTGCCATATCCTCAAGAACGACAGGGCAAATCACAGCGTTGACTAAGGCTCCAACCCTTTCCGTTTGCAAACGTTTTCAAACGGTAAAAACTGTTTTTATTTCCGTTTAGTTTGTCAGATCTGGGAAACTGTTTATAAACAGTTTTAAAACGGTATAAATGGTTTCAAAATAATCACTCCCCTGGGATGAGTGCCAGCACGCTCACTTGTAGTTCTCAAGGTCCCAAATGGCTAGCTTTGGCATATTCCGAGGATCCTGAGTGAGAATGGATAAGGCCTGACGGACGTATGGTTCTTATCACCAGCTCCTAATCCCTATTTGGATGAAACATCACGCGACTAATCGCTTCCGGCAGTTCCCGTGTCCTGCCGACCTTGGACATTTCTTCTTATTGTTTTCCGACACCAGTTTTTCGGGTTCGGGTTTGTCCAAAATACATAGGAAACATGATAGACATGCATCTGCATCAGTGGGAGGCAAAAAAAAATTCAATTCCAACTGGAGAATCTCTTCAGAATGTACCCGAAATTTACCCCCTGAAAAATACCGTTTGAAAACTGTTTAAAACGGGTTTAAACCGTTTCCATACTGTTTCCGTTTGTTTTGTCCGATTTCACAAACGGAAACGAAATGGTTGGAGCCTGTTATATACCGAGCCGAAGGAAGAACAAGATGAACGAGTCCAGAACCAGAACCAGGGACTGGAGGATCGGAACTTCCGGAAAGTATATGGGGGGATAACACAAGCACCACAGGACAGTAGGATGTGCATACTCCTGTGGCCAGTGAAGGAAAGAGAACCGGAGGAATTAACCGGAGGACGACTCAGTGCAAAGCGTAGAGCAAAGCAACGTTAATTATCAAACTGAAGTACATGGCGTATGTTACGGGTTTATATAGCTAAGTCCTAATTGTATTCCTGAAAAGGTGCAAGTCAGGTGACCTGTCAGACATAACAATAATACGAGTCCCAAAGAGGATGAAGAAGTGATGTCGGAGAAATGAACAATAAGAAGAAGGATTATAAAGACGGATAAACGGGAAACGCTCAGTAATCCTTCATTGCGTAAAAACCCGGTGATCCGTGATGAGTCCGAGAATATTCCATCCGGTTCCGGACATGACCAGAAAGTCAAGGACCGAGAAAGCATGGATATAACAGAGCCTTAGCGTTGACCACTATGCCATTGACGACACCGTTGACGCGGTGGACAGCATCATTGGTGACGGCGCCATGAGCATAGCAAGCCAATTAGAGGCAGTCGACGACGGTGGCGAAGACGGTGCTGGTGCGGCAACGAGAGTACTTGAGGACCGGATTTAATCCATCCAATTGATTTGATATCTTTTGGCATGCGAAGGCCTGTGGGAATGTGCAAAGTCATATATGCAATACATGGATACTCTGACATGGGCCAGCTTGACTGTCAGCTGGACGCCACACCGAAGCTGGTCCCAGTGTGGACCTATTGGGAAATAGGCTGGTGGCCAGCCGTCTGCAGGTTGACCCCAGATGTACGGTACATATATTTGGCACCTTTCTTCCAGCTCATGACCACATGTCTGCCCATTGGCGGCGTAGGTACAAACTTTCATTTTTCGGCCTGACGGCCGACCGTACCTACCTGTGTTCTGTCCCGGCTTGACCGGCCCAATGCCCCTCGCTGAAACGTGTCGTGGCTGAAAGCCGCATGAACGTGACTGTCAGTCACAGGTTACTCTTTCCTTTCATCACTCGCCGTCTGCGCAAGTAATTTGCGCTTGCTGGGTCTTATCTATGGCAACTCACAATAACAACCATTTGGACTCGAGTCAGCGACGGCACCTTCAGCTGCTTTGCTGGCACTGAAAGAGATTGACAGGGCTGCTTTGTTGGCACTTTGCTCATATCTCACGCAGACATTGGATATGGCTGGCACGAACACACTCGAAGAAAATGATGCATTCATCGATATGACTCCTGCCGAAGTCCTCTCGTGGCTTCAGTGTTCCCGTCCCATGCTTTCTCAGCCTCAATCTCAGCCCTCGCATCCGCGCAATTTCACGTCAGCACTGCTTCTGCTCTTCAGCATTTCCCCACAATACTCAACAGACCTACTTACCCTCACAGTCATTACCAGGCAGTTGCTCAACATAACCCTACTCCTTCCAGCCCCGCCGGGTCGCTCTCGCGACTGTCTCACTCACAGCCTCTGCCCCCCTGTGCCCGGGAAGCCCCTGTGCGATGTACTGGCGACACGCGCAATACTGATGAAAATGATATTGGGAAAGTGGTTCGGGGTTTGCAAAGCGGACGAGAATCCTCAACCCACCCAGTTGTCAATTTGAGTAAGATTTGATCTCCCACTCATCCATCCAACCACAGCGACTGACTCCTGTGCCCAGGCAGGCGCATTCCTCCACGTACACCTGAAAATCTACCCAGCCGCCTTCTCATCCCCAACCACAACTGTCCAATTCCAACCTTCCACCCTCTCCGCAAGTACCGACCTTGTTATATACTGAGCCGAAGGAAGATCGAGATGAACGAGTCCGGAACCGGAACCGGAAACCAGAGGATCAGAGCTTCCGGAAAGTATATGGGAGGATAACGCAAGCACCACAGGACAGTAGGATGTGCGTACTACCGTGGCCGGTGAAGGAAAGAGGACCGGAGGAATTAACCGGAGGACGACTCAGTGCAGAGTGTAGAGCAAAGCAACATTAATTATCAAACTGAAGTACATGGCATATGTTAAGGGTTTATATAGCTAAGTCCTCATTGTATTCCTGAAAAGGTGCGAGTCAGGTGACCTGTCGGACATAACAATAATACGAGTCCTAAAGAGGATGAAGAAGTGATGTCGGAGAAATGAACAATAAGGAGAAGGATTATCAAGACGGATAAACGGGAAACGCTCAGTAATCCTTCATTGCGTAAAAACCCGGTGATCCGTGATGAGTCCGAGAATATTCCGTCCGGTTCCGGATATGACCGGAAAGTCAAGGACTGAGAATGCATGGATATAACAGATTACACAGATACTTGTTCAAGTCTTGTTTTACAGGCCCAAATGTCTATCTTCCCAGGTGATGTGACATTGCAAATTGGATTTCGGGTGCTGCCGGGAGGTGCCTGTGATCTATACCCAATAAATCACTCACATATTCCAACATGAACATCATCCAGCAGGTTAATGCGGGTTGTTTGAGAAATCCCCTCTGAATCTGTACTAAATACCCCTCAAAAGCTTCAGGTTTGAACCGGTTCACACCTGTTCGAACAGGTTCGCAAAAAACCAACATTCCCCGAACCTCGAACCGCACCTGAGGTTCAGTTCAGGTTCGGTTCAGGTTCGGAAGAGGTTCTGAACCTAACCGCGACAACACTAACAGTATAGAGGAATAGATATAGATTGTGAACGATGACTCGCATGTTCTTTGTACCTACCTACCTACTTTGTGAGCCCGTGGAAAGCGCCGAAGTTCTGAGCCAGCCAGCATATAGCGCCAACTTTGACTCGAAGTACTTGAGAATTAATTCATGTGGGTATTCCGTGTTTCATCAAAGGTGTTTAGTGCAATTCTGCAATGTCGGAAAAAACCCAAATCGGTTGGAACGGATTTGATCGGCTTCTCGGCTCGGAAGGGATTGGAACCGGTTCCGAGCCGCTGGCGGGGTGGCTTGGAACCGGTCTCGAGACATTCAAAGTAGCTCAAGGCGATTATGGCCTTGGGACGGCTTAGGATGGCTTGCGAGTGTCCAGCTCGGACATGGAGTATTAGATAGCACACCAGTGAAGAAATTGAACATCTGTTGTTACTGACTTGCAAGAAGAAGAAAAATCCAGCACATCAATCTATATTATTTACACGCAGAAACATATCCTCATCAATGCAGTCCACCACATAGAAAACCTGACGCGGCGCGCCAAATATGGGGCACAGCAGAGTGCCACGTGTAACGTGTTCAAGTGCAATGAAGATTGCGCCTCCAGGACTCCATTTGCAGATAGGACAATCAGTGCACGTGCGTGCAGCCCAGGAGCTCTTGCGGTAGGGTTGGATCATGGTGAGATCAAGAGTGACTTTCTGCCGCAAATGGCATCGGAAAACGAGTTGAAGTTGGCCCATCGCTAGGTCATTGTCCTGGGCTTCATAAATGATGGAATCATATCGAGGTCGCGTGTGGAAGCAGGGGTTGCAACGGAGGATATCCTGGGAAAGCTTCCAGTCAACTTTGGATTGATAGTTGACATAGAGAACCTTGCACGGCTCAATCTGCAGTGGGAACATATTAGTTTCAATTTTTTAAGGGAGTGACTGTGTTGCACGCGCCTGTATGTCCTGATCAGGATGCACAAAATGCGATGGATGATGGCGTGCCAAGTACTCGCGAAGCTTCAAATTAAAGTCACGGAACAATGGATCACGTGGGTGTGCTGCCTCCATACGAACAGTCGTAACCCGAGGGTCAGCTGAACCCAACTGCCAATGAGCAGATGGATTAGCATTGGATGACCCAAGAACTGGATCTTGCTCGTCTTGTTCCTGGTTCTTGTGCCAGTCGTCGACCGCCATCTGGATGCGAGCCATAGCTTCTTCATTTTCGTCCATGATTGAAATCTGAACAGTCCAATTGAGAACACTTAAATTGAAAGACATAACATCACTGTACCTGATGCTCGGCATTTTTACCATTTGTCTTCTTGTACTGTGCAGCCACCTCCTGCTGAAAGCCCTCTCCCACACGGGTATTCATGTTCCGACTGGTTCCCTTACGTTGAAAATTCTTGACAGCGTGACTGAGGAAATGTTGTTTCAAGAAGTTCAAGGACTTGTCATGCTCCTCTGAGACGTCCTGCACCATCATCGGTCAGCCGTTGAGCACAATGTAGAATGGAAGGGTTACCTCACAGATTTTCCCGTATTCAATGATCCATTTGTCGGTGTCGTCGTTGCGTGAGCCAGTGGTGACCCACAGGCCAAGCATGGTGCGAACCTTTTGCATTTCCCGAACAAGTTTGATCAGACAGGAGTTCGGGGGAAGAATCTGGACGAGACACGGAAGGGCACACTATTAGGAGTGATTAGCGACACTGAGACGATGGTTCCACTGCATGCTTACCTTTAAAATATCTAAAAATGTTTGCCCATCGGAATAGTCAATTGTTGTTGGAGAAGAGAGGTGCTTTAGATTTTGCCAGCGTGGAAATTTATCCATGCTGAAGGGGGATCTTAGTTTCTTACAAATATCAGTAGTTTCGCCAGGTCTCGCCAGTATAAGGTTCGTCGTACAGGGGATTTTTGAAGTCAATTGTCCCATTCCGACATAAGTACTTCTCCTGTGAGAACCAGGTGCTGACAGGAGCCAGTGTGGGATCGCAGATCCACTGTTTCATGATACTCCATGGGTCACGGAACTCAATGTCCACGTTGTACGTGCCACCAAGACTGGTTCCTTCAAACTCGATGGTGAGAGTCTTGCACTCAAACTAGATGTGATCAGTTGCATCAGGGTATGATAAACTGAATGACTTACAGCGACATTGCTAACTCTTGTTGCTGCCAAGACCTTCTCCATATCGCGATGGTTGCGGAAAGTCACCAGTGAGTCGCGAGCAAGCGACCCATCCTGCAGATCGAGAAGGTCTTCGTCAATTTCAACATTCGGGCTCCGTCTCTTGATTCGGTGCGATGTAAACTTGAAGTCAGCGCAAGTTCGGAACGGGGCCCAGGGCAGTCCGTTGGTGCGGGCATCGGAGCTGGTGACGATGCGAGTCCAGCGTCGCCAGTAGCAGATGGGGAGGTATCGAGAGGTATAATTTCATTGGGCTTGTTGGCATGGGGATGATGTTTAACAAATATGAATCGGGGAGGCAGTTCGACTGTGGGAACAGTTTTGCCAGGAGCGTCGTCGGAGTCCACATCCATCAGTGCAAATAGCTGCGAATTTGGCAGCTGCGCTATTGTGTCGTTGTCAGGATACATCTCCTCGTCAGCAATATCCATCGGCTGTGGATCAAAATGCTCGGCAGCCACGTTACGATTCTCGCGATGCTAGCGGGACAAGATTTTGAGCTACAGTGGACAAGATGCAGAAAGTAGCTTCATACGTTTTGGGCTGAGTCCCTGTTACGCTTCTGCTCCATAACATGCTGGTAAACATCCTCGCGAGCTTTACGGTATTCATTGCAAACTCTTGCGTGCTGGAGGTTGGCGACTGAGCCGCCGCAGAATGAACACGGTTGCAGCTCTTTTCGAGCTTTGGTGGACTTGACAGTTGCACGTTGCTTGTATCCTCCCTTAGGCATCGCGTCCAGGGGCTACGAGCACGTCGGAAATGTGGCGAGGCAATGTTAAAGTCCGTTGACGTCAGGGTGATCGTGTTATGTGACGTTTAAGTCACAATCATTGTGGAGCCCAGTGGAGTTTTTAAGTCCGACCAATGGCACCACCACTCTTTCTTCTCACCGTCACACACGATGCCGCCATCCAGGTCGCCGACCCCGCCCTTGTCTCCCCTTCACGACATTTTGAATCTCACCCAGCAACTCACCCCCCGAAAATCACCGCGCACTGTCAACAGGGTGCGTTATGTGGCATCTGTCTCACTGCTACGACTGACTCTGTCAAGATTCGTCAACAGCTCCAAGTTCATGCCAATGACGCGCAGCAACAGGCTGTCAACCTGAAGCGCCGCGCTGTCGATGCAGAGCAGCAAGTCAACGTGACAAGGAAACCATGCAAGAAGCGCAGATGCGGTGACCGTGCGTGCAGCGCGGACGACTCAGAAGTCAACCCAGAAGCCACTGAGGCCCGCGTTCGCAAGGCCGGCCGCTATTTCACCATACAGCACGCGCTCTTCCTCATCGATGACGATGTTCTGAACACCAAGCAAGATCTGGAATTCGACTTGGACCACGAATACGATTCCTCTAAGACGGAGCGACAAGGCCAGCTCCATGACATACTGGGGGTCCTCCCTGATGACGTCAAGCCCAAGATATCTCAGACATGGGTTCAAGATTCGGTGCGTAATCTATTCTCAGCATTCTACGCTCTATTCATCCAATATCACAGTTCTTAGATGGCTTATCCGGCCAGCGCACCTCCATCCGTTATCGCATCCGTACCGAGGCCATTCATCACCTCGTCGACGACGTGAAGGCATGCGCCACCTCTACGAGCCGTTTCGAGAAATTCTCGGTGCTCATCGGCCACAAACCTGCCACCGGCAAGTCACAAGCGTTCTACGACCGCTGGGCGGTACCCATTCTCTACGACAAGTGGGATGGACATGTAGATTTGAATGGTCTGTTCAGGGGTGAGCTCCCGGGCAAGGTGCACTGTCCCACACTTTCAGTTCTATCATTCTATCATTCATCGCCCTGTCAGATATATGTTTCTATCATCCGTGGTCCCCACGGCGCCGAGGGGATTTTCGAAGGCATGTCCAAGCTTCCACAAGCGAAGTGCCTCCAGCGGATCCACAAGATCAAACGCGTCAGTGCGGGCGGGATTGTGATTTCGTGCATCCTGGTGTGTTATCTCTCTATCCTGTATACATCGCTGATGAATTCTTCAGGCTATATGGCTTCTATCAGCCGATACGATGCTCGTGCAGGTCGGTGACGAGACCACGATCGACTACAGTCATCACCTCCGTATTTACCTCCGCCGGATCCGCGAGGGGCTGCGCGACAAGAAAGCATGGGCAATAGGGCTTTTCGAGTACTGGGATCGCATCCTGTTCCCCAACGCAGACAAGGACAACGACTACGCCGCTGCGTGCGATAAGCTCGATGATGACGACGAACTGGACAACATTTTTTCTGAAGCGCCGTCAATTGCTATCCCCACGGTAATTCTGATCTCTTTCGTTGGATTGGTCTAACAAGCTTTGCAGGTAACCAAGTCTCCGTATCCTGGCGACGATGACTACGACCAGCAACACCACTCCGACAACAATGAAGATTCACACCATTCAGGCCGCGTGACATCCTCGCCAACGCCGCACTCACGGCCTCGGCGCCCATCCACACGGCAGCCGGCTCGCTCCCGCCTCCCCTCGTCATCTCCATCGCCTGCCCCATCCCAACCGCCGGCGAGCCCTCCGGCCTCCGCCGCAAAACGTCGACCAACGGGGCAATCCTTGCACCGGCGTGCATCCTTGAGCGGCTCATCGAGGAGATGAAATTCTATAGCCACTCAATGTTCAGTAGATTAAAGCCAACTTAATTCATTTTTCCAATTTTTTTTTTCTCTCCGCCGTCCGCGCCTGTTTCATCGACTTGAATCAAGTCTGAAGGTCGTAAACCGTTTGCTGGCTTTGATTGGATTGGAACCCACTTGGAACCAGTTCGATTCACCTCACCCAAGTGTTCCAAGCCACGAAAAAATTAGGACCCTAGAACTGCTTGGGACTGGTTGAATGCCGTTTCAACTTGTCTGGGATTTTTCCGACAAAGCTTTTTGCGCCACCGCGAATCAAGAGTAAGCTCGACCTCGTTCACGTGTCGTACGCGCTACAATTTACGTGTCGAAGGCCACGTCGTTGGTTTTCACCATTTCAGCAGCCATATTTTCGAGAAGCTGTGGGTTGGTCAATAATCTGTTGCTGTTGTCTAGGTCATAACCGATCATGAAAACAGAGGAAGAGTGTACTCTGCTCGGCGCTTGCATGCTAGCCCCATCTTCCATTCCAGTTCCTGTAGCTCAGAAAGGCAGCGTGGAAGCGAAAAGGGTCAATTCGGCTTCCAAAGAAAAAGAGAGAAATGTCTTGAGGATCTGGTGCTTTCTGTCACAGTTGTTCGAGGCAGAAGTTCAGTGTGCGGGAAAAGGAATAGATTCAATTATGGATGAGTATGTGATGGACACAGCAAGTAGGCAGGCAACGCAGTGCTTGTTTGAGAGATGTCTACTAAAGATCAAGGAAAACTTCATGAGCATGGCTAGGCCTACGGCCCGATGAATTGAAGCGGAGGTAGCTGAGATTGAAAAGGCTTCAAACGGCCAGACACACAGACGGACAGACACACGTAATTGTATAAAGAGGGTGATAAATAGGAAGATACTGTACAGCTGCAGACTTCAGCTGGCAGTCAGGTCTAGTCAGGCGCAGAATGAGTTAGTTACTTGAAACGCGAGATTGGATGGATACAGTAGGAAAATTGCTACAAAGACTAAAATTACAGCGGATGATTCACGATCCTACCCAGTCTCAGACCTAGTTATCCGCACCTCTATTACAACGAAAGCCAGCGCCGATATAATGATTCAGCCAAAGGAGTGGCACCCGTCATGGTGTATATGATAGCCAGGTTGTATGCCGCTTCCTGCGCAACGGAGGCATCCTACAACTGGTGTTATACTCTGCTCGTTCGCTGGAGTGAATCACCTACTTTAGACTCCTGAGCTTCTGCCAATTTCAGAACCTTTTCGTAGTGAGTAACGGCATGTGAGTACAATCCTGAGGTCTTGAGATGAGACAGAGTTCTGTGAAGACAATGGGCAATCTAACCTAGTTGTTGGAAAGCCCGTCCAAAATTGAATTCCACCTCTCCAATACCTCCCACTTGTTCCTCGCGTAACTGGCGGTAAAGCGTTAAGAAGGCCATTCCCTGGAGAATCTTCCTTCACCATTCATTCACAGCAGAAGTACGATCCTCTACTGACCTGAGCGACGAGATGATGGCGATTGTCGGATTGACGCTGCATTGCGCGCCCGATAGACGCCATCGCCAGGCTCAGGCAAATCACAGGATCGTCGGGACACAAATCATAAGCGTGGAGCAAATAGACTGCACGAAGCAAGTTCAGACAAGCAGGCAAGCGGGTTTCAGCAAAACTCACATATTGAGCTCTGATAACTCTTAGCTGCGACGCACATTTGACCATAGAGTACTGCGAGTACAGGGTTGGGTTTTCGAGAAGCTTCCGGCAGGGCATGGACGTCGTTCGCAGTCGCCGGGTCTTTAGGCGGCGCATCGTCCGGTAGACCTCCGTCTTCGTCATCGTTCCCCTCGTCTTGTTCACCCGCCTTGGCGTTCGGCAAGCTGAAGCGCTTTATGGCACTGACCCATTTGACCATCTCTGGCGTCTTCGCGGCCACGTAGGATAGCTTCATTTCCCGATACATAGCCTTCTGTAAGGGAGAGACAACGAAAGCATCTGTAGATCGCAGGCCACTTGCCATAGCGGCCATGAAGATCCGCAAGGGTTCGTTATTGAATTGATGGGACGCCATCAGTTTTCGACTGCACTCGACGACGATGGAGAAACGCTGGACTGGAAGGGCGCAAGCTAAGCGTCGCGTTAGTAAAGCCAGAGGATGACAATAAGCTGCCTACTTATTAGAGCCAAGCGAATGGAATCTTGGGACTGGCGGGAGCGGTAGGCAATGGACAACAGTATGTGTCTGAGAATCTCTTCGGCCGATTCGAATTGGCCACGCGTTGTAAGGAGAAAACAGTACTGCGGTTACGTTGAGGTAGGCAAGGTATACTCAGTGTGAAGGACTGACCTGGAAGAATACGCGGAGCCAATCTCGGAAGCTGACTCCGCGGAAAACGTCAATCGACCCTCCTGATTTGCCAGCCCAAGGACCGTCTGTACATCATTCAATGCCAGATGATTAGGAACACCACTATCGGGCGTACCAAGTTCAAGATGAAGTCGAGAGGCCATCCGGTCCTCGTCCGCCTCTGTATCTTTTGGCTTCCTTCTTTTCACGGGGAACATCCCACGGAAAGTATTCCCGGCCGCCTATGGTGCAGATGTGTGAGAAGAGTGCTAGAAGCACGAGGGGAGACTAACACTAGACGGGAACAGTTTCCTACTTTCGCGGAACCCTTCTATCAGCTTTTCCGCCTCGAGCATCCACTCCCGCTCTGATTCATTGACCTCCTCTTTTGATATTCTTGGCCAGAGTTCCGCGAGCCTTCGATAGCTCTTCAGAGTGTCTCTTTCATTCGTGGCCTCCAGTTCTTTAAGGGCTTCAAAGGGCATTCGTTGTGTAGAGCGTGAAGCCAAAGCTTTTGCCTTTGCCGATTTGTCCTCCACAAACAAGGAGGTAGAGGGCGGCTGTGACGATTGAGTCTTGCTGGCATCGGATGGTTTAGGGAGCTTCTTGCGGGAGTCGATGACTAGTGGAGGATAAGCTCACTCGATAGAATGAAGTAATTAGTCGTACCTTCATACACCAATTCGAGGGCCTTCCGCGGTTCGTTTAATATTTCGTAAATTTCGGCCAGCTTCATTTTCGCCTCGCTATGTCCGGGATCCACGAGTCGTACTGGGACGACACGACGTCTGCTAATTGCAGATATACCCAAAAGCTGAACCACGTACTGTGCTCATAAACATCCGCAGCCTCTCGTAGTTCATTCAGCATCCGGAGACACGCAGCTGTTTGCAGCAGGACATAGAGACTGCTCGTCTACCAAAAACGAGATTAGCGTAGGGTTAGGCAGCAGTAGAAACTGCGTGCAGTTGCCTCGGCGCCGAGTAATTCATAAATGGGTCGTGCCACAGCGTACATCTCCCGCTCAAAATAAGCGTCCGCGATTTCCACAAACAAGGGCGCATAGTCTAGCACATCCTCGGCGAGCACTGTTTTTGCGTGCAGCTGAGTGACGTCTGGGTTAACGACGTAAATCAAAAGAAGTCGAAGCCCACCTTGGCCTCCTCAAGCTCCCCCATCTTGATCCTGGCAACAGCGAGACGATGCCTGGTGTTGACATCCAACGGGAACGATCCCGGCCGGGGACCGCTTTCTACGACTCTCTGGAAATCGGGTTGGTCGTATTCGCGATCGTCATCGCAGAGATCCCAGTATCGTTGCCCTGCGCGACCCTGGAGCCATCTGCAGCCTTGACGTATAACGTCGATTGCGCTCCCATGGTCACCAACGGTGTTGTACAGATCTGCCAGGACAAGGATTTCCATGTGACCGAATCCACCCCCAGGAACATCCTGGTTGGTTGTTGGATCGCGGCCGTGGCCGGAAGGATAGGCTTTTTGGTAATGCTCAAACGCCCCTTTGAATAATTTAGTGCACGTAGTAAGATCTGAAGTCTCGACGAGGATGGTGCGGAGCTCTGACAGGAC
The DNA here is from genome assembly GCA_029204085.1 of Mycena sp. CBHHK59/15. NCBI lineage: Eukaryota > Fungi > Basidiomycota > Agaricomycetes > Agaricales > Mycenaceae > Mycena > Mycena sp. CBHHK59/15. The sequence goes on along the minus strand of JARGXW010000169.1, from coordinate 102,166 downwards.
TGCGAGATCGTGCGGGAAACGTTTGAGGATGGAGAGAAAGGCGTCACGCGTCTATGTTGGATTATTGAGCCTCATAAGAAACTAGTGAGAGAGGTACAACATACCGTTTTGAGATCACCCATCTCCCGAGCGAGCGAAGCACGATCCCATTGGGCATTGACATTGGCAGGATCCAAACTAGACACTTTGCGCCAGCAATACAGGGCTTGGCGGTTGTACTCGAGATTTCTGGATAGGGTAAGCAAGAATGCTAAATAATCAAGGCGATTACCCACTTGGACTGTCTCGCAAGACGATCCCACTCATCAGCGTCGTGCGTAAGATGCGCCGCCATGATGCGTAGTTGAAGTGCCTGCTGATCTTGTTTCATATCCTCGTGACACTGGGCAAGAACAGACCACGCTGAAGCTGCTCGAGGCTCGATCCGGATGACCTCGCGCATGATTCGAATCGCCTCAGGCAAGTTTCCGTCGACATATGCTTGGTTTCCATCTCCGAGAAACGACCTGACTTCGAAAGATAGGGTGGGTCCAGCGGTACGTGTTCCCTGTTCGACTCAGAGGGCAGCGCCCGGTATTTAGATAGTCGCCTACCTTCCTCCGGCGTTTGCCTATTCCAGACGCCATGCGAAGGTCGTCTTTGAATTGAGCATCTTCGTCGTTAACGTTGAAATCCCAATCCTTGGCAAGCAATCCGTTAGATGTCCCTTCATTCAGTCTGATGTTGTTGATTAGACGACTAAAATACCGATGTCAGAGCAAGATATGTCAGAAACATCGTACGCGCTCACTCAAAGTCTCCCTCTATTTGAATTTCCACGTTCATTTCCTCGGAATCCATGTCCGGTTCGTCAGACTCAACGTTTTCGGAGTTTTCCCCGTCCTCAGAGTCGCTGGACTGTTCCGGGGAAGAGTCGGCGCCTAGACAGGGCTGACTTCAAATCTACGCGTCAAGGAGAGTCGTCGATTTCCTACCGGAACTTTCATCTTCCTCGTCGGAGTCCATGGAAAGTTCATCGTCCTCCATTGTAATACTCGTAGGTTTGCCGCCGTTCTGGCCAAACGCGCTGGGATGCATGCTACTTTTCGTGTCGAACGCACAGGTATAATAAAGGAATGTTCAAATGTCGGTATCCAGCCGAAACGCGTCGAAACGAGACGTCGACGCGACCAAAAAGAGAGAAGATCCAAAGAAGATCGACCGGGTGACGACATCCTCTGATCTTAACAGAGACACACGTGTATACATAGGCTGGGTACGTCCTTGAAACAGTTGTCGTTTTTCCGCCCTTGTGTTTCCTTTTAAGGAGATGCACGTGCAACGCGGCGCACGCGGCATTGGAGAAGTTTTCAGACCCCGCTCACAGCAACAGAGCTAGCGGTGTCACTCCAGCAATGAGTTGAATATTTGAAGTCGGAGAGCTATAATAATCTCAGGAAGTGAAGGATGAAGATATGTCCCAATTTTTTCCTTGCAATTTTAAGGTGGCACACAAAGAGTATATATATTCAGAAAACCATCTACTGGTATGAGGTACACGACACGGTAGAGTGACACTGGGTGTACAGAAGGTAGAACGGCGGGGTGGCAAATATGTCAGTATATAATACGCGAGTAAGCACCCGCAGTCAGACAGCGAACGCCAGTGGTCAGCCGACAGCGGCGCGCTCAGTGTTATGTATCAGTACGGCGCGGTTCCATGTCGTGAGGTATTGTACAATAGGCCAGGCAATCCATAGAAGGGCCAGATGTCAGAGGGATGGTGAGTGCAGTCGAGTGGTTGGGTGGCACGGTCGCGACGGTACTATTGGTGTGGTATGAAGGAGGAAACGCAAACGTAACGCGTCACACAGCGGGGACTGAAAAGAGTCTGTTGCCGAAAGGTAGCCGAAATCCACCTTCCCAATAAGGAGATGCTTAGTCACGAATGCAAGGGCGGAAAGTCAAAGACTCCTTGAAACGTCGTTTCAAACATCTCCGCAATGCGTATGCGGCACTATCAACTTGTTGGGACGAGCGATTTGTGTTCAATCATATATTGAGACTCAACGTTATGGAATGATTACAATGATATGAAACCAGAGAGACTCCAATATCTCACCCAGGCCTCCACATTCTCAGTACGAATACTATCCGCTTCTTTGAGAGCAGAGCTGAGAGCTTGCATCTTATCCATACAAAAATTTCTGCCTTCAATTTCAGAGTCGACATGTCCCACGGAAACCTTGACCAAGTGGCGGAAAAAACCGAGGAGTTTGAGGCCAGGCTGAAACGGTGCGTTGAGACAGTTAACTTGATGTTGAGCGGAATAAATCATTCACCAGGCGTTCGCTATCCTTCGGGTATTGGCCACTAGCCGCGGAAGTTTCCAGCTCAGTGCACCAATCCGAAAATCCCACAAGCTGCAACTCCGTTGAACCGTTTGTCTGTTTCATGGTGTCACGTAGGGTAGTCATCACGAAATTCCACGCCACGGGACGGGGATGGACCAGGTTCAAGGCAGGATACAGTTCATGTTCCGAGTTCTTCAAAGCTGAGAAAGCGACGTCCATCAAAGCTTGCGCGACCGTTTCGAAGTCAATCCAAGATACGAGCTTGGGATGGCAATATAAGATTCGAAACTGAATGTCCATTGTGGCGTAGAAACTCACGCCGTTTGCAAGTGGAAGACGCCCGAGAGCTATACTCGTCTTGACCAAGATCGGAACCCAGTCGCTTGTTGCCCATGCGCCCTTCGGAAGTGCTCCGCAGACCTGGCCGATTCGAACACACGACACATTCAAACCAGTATTGTGAAGAATCTGGAAAAGAGTTCAGCATGGTGGTGATGAAGCGAATATAGAGACACATGCCCTCTCCGCTACAAACTTGCTTTGCCCGTATCCTGTGCCGATCGCCACACCCGCATCAGTCAAAATGTCTTCCGGACAAGGACCCAAAGCTGAATCCCACGATTGCACAGATGCAATCGACGAAGTGAACACAAATGTCGGAGAGCACGGACTAGCCAAGGCAAGATCAACGAGGTGGCGTGTTCCTCGGATATGAGGCTCGAAAGATTCCAGTGATACATTGAAATCGAGCTTCCAAGCAACGTGAATAATGAGTGTCACAGATCTCTGGATCTTCAAGCCACTACGTCAGAAAGAAGAAATTTTACTCATCCGGAGCTCACCTCGTTATACAAATCTGGCTTCACACCAAGATTTTTCCAATCTATTTGACCTTCTACTAAAGTGAGCTTCGGAGAGGCCAAAAGCGCGGTGTCCAGACCCCTATCGTCGAATATAATCCTATGCCGTTCGGCTAGAGTTGGTCCTACGGGAGATGACGGCCGGTTGAAAGCATAAACCTTGGTCACCTTGTCATCGTTCAACAGGGACACAAGGACGTGTGAGCCAAGGTTCCCAGTTGAACTAGTCAAGACGACGACAACTGGATCATTGGCCTTGCGACGAGACACCACTGCCGGCGCAAGCCCAGATATGTAGGTGGAAACCATCTTTTCAATCAGAAGTTTTGGATCCCCCGTTTCATTTGGTTTTCCAACAACAAGGCCATTGAGGAAAACGGACAGCTGAGAGATCGTAGGATATGAATAGATGAGATTCTGCGCGACACCGTCAGCTGCCCTTTGAACTGTGATTCTTTGGAAGACCGCATAGCACCCAGGATCCGCAGTCGTAAGAAAGTGACACTCAAACTAGTAAATAGATATTCAACTGTAGCCTCGAAGCATTCAAGAATCAAACCTGTCAAATCCTTGTTGAAATAAACCCACCTCCGCGAGGATTTTGGTGCCATTCGAAAGATCTGCAGCGATCTCCAGAAGCCAGCCTTGAATAGCGGTCGTTTCCCATGTGGGAGGTGATTTGAGTGTATCGGTGATGTTCATTTGCGTCTCTATCGTATCGTACCTGCACACTGTCGTCAGCTTCAAGAATTGAGCACAAGACCTTACATACAGGGCCTCGATCTCCAGAGCATGTAGGCTTATTGCAGCCTTCCGCATCACCGTGCCTTTTCCCGCCCGGGGAAAAGGTTTGTCTACGGAGGTGGCGATGATCATCTCCTTGAAGATCCGACTGAACGCTGGGGCAATCTTGTTCGCTTCTTCGATCATCGGCCTGGAATGGGGTGAGTTCAATTTGACACGATATGCTCAAGGAGCGCACCACAATTTGTTACGAAGCTCTGTGAGTTGAGTTGCATCGCGAACATCAATTTGAAGGCTCGGGATTGTCTCTATGAGGATACCAGTCTGTTCACGCTCACGTCCGAACATCACAGCTCCTGTCACACTATTCGTTTCGCAGACTTTCAGTCGACGAGGATAGAACAAGGATAGAAGAGAAAACTCACAAGGGGCTGCTCATGACAATATCTTCCATGGGAGTAGGTACTGTCTTCTCTCCCGAAGTATGTACGATCACGTCGTCGATGCGGCCGACACTGGAATTCAGATTTAAGAATTCGAGAGTATCATATTAAAAGAACGTGTGGCGCACATTTTCCACAGGTGTTTCTTCTTGGGATGATTTATGAACAGGTCAGAAGTTGCATAGCCTTTGACGTCTTGCAAATTCTCCACCATCACATTGTGATTTTCCCATGTCTGTGAAAGCCTGAGTGAGATCACGGTGCACGAAAGAGCTCGAAAAAACGGCTCACCAGAACCTGGCATTCGAATATTCCATCACCTTGCGGAATCCATCGCAGTTTGACTTGGGATTCGGGAAACCGCAACCACTCCCACTCATGCTCATCTCCTTTCAATGGAACAATGGTGGAGATTGCACCGAATTCTGTGGCACCATACATGACTCGCAACTTTATGCCAGCATCGAACAGGAATTTTCCGAGCCGCTGCGGGAGCGAACTGCCTGACCATGCCTAAGTCCCATTAGGAGATTTAACGGTTTATATAAAAATACTCACAACAAGATGCAGATTTTTCAGGTACGCAACGGCGTCAGGAGAGTTAGACCATGTGGCCAAAAGCGCCGGAATTACTGTGATACCGTTGCATTTTGTCTTCTGCGCGTGGTCGAGGATATTGTCGGGCGAGGGGAATACAGGAAGCGCGTTTGGAGATCTTGCGACTGGAGGGTAAACAGCAGCACAGATGCCACCATACAGGGGCCGCAGGAGTTGACCATACATGCCAAGCACATGGAATGATGGAAGGGCCATGGATCCAATGGGCTGAGGGACATAATCACGCATCTCTGTAACAGCAGCTGGTCGGAAAGGTCAAAAATTAGGTGTATCATCAGGTTAGAATTCATGGCGACACACCGAATGATGACCACTGCATCAGTGCTCGATGGGTCTGGCCGATGGCTTTCGGCAAGCCAGTACTCCCCGAGGAATGTAGATAGATGCATATGTCGTCCAAAGATGGTCGGATGTATGCAGCATAAGGTTGGAAGTCCCATTCTGGTGTTTCAAAACCGAGATTGGGATAAACTCGAGCTAAAGATGGAACCTCTTCTATATCCAGACAGAATTCGGGATCGAGCTGATTAATCTTCTCCTTAATCCCGGAGATGAGAGGCTCGAGTGTGACGCAAGTTGCGATGAGTCGATGACATGCTGTCTTGCGTAGTAACTTGACAACCGCAGCAGCCGAATTTCGAGGCGAGATAGGAAATGGCTTGATCGCACAGTCATAATACGCAAAATTAGGCAGATACAAGACATACGATTAGATTGGCAGTAATCAGTCCAACCAGAATGGCATGATACAACACGGTATCAGACAGTGCAATGAAAGCCACTACCTGGCCATCTGAGCCTTCACGATTTGGTCGAAGGATTTGAGCAGCACGATGTGTGGCGCGACCAAACTCCAAGTGAGTAATATTGATGACTTCAGTAGATGGTTCCAGTTCCGCGAAAGTATAGAAGAGACCACCAGGATTTGTCTGGGAGTTTGAAGTAACAGCCTCTGGTATGAGCATGGGAAAAGATTCTGGAGGACAAGGGGAAGACATCCGGGGAAGGGCCCAATGTTAGACCCGGGCTTTTGCCTTGTTTTTGACGGTGGGGCCGTTCAGTGTCGATAACTCGTGGCTTACCATTATCGATGCATCATGATGAACACGATACGGGCGCGACACGGTAGAATTGGGCTGTGGATGGCAGATGTCACAGACAGGCAGGCAACGGGCGGGACGGTGAAGGTAGCCTGTATTTTTCTCATGGTAATAATGAAGGGACCTTGAGAGATCTAGCTCTAGAGAACCCCCATGGCTCAGTGAATGGCCATTCACGTTGGTTGTTCAAAACGTTGGCGGAAATGCGCACAACATTTTGTGCTTGCCATGATGGTGAAATCAACAAAGTTTGGTTTATGTAAGCTCAAGTGAATAATCCTCCCTCCTCCTCCACAACCGTCGAAAACAGGTCCCGCTGGCGTCGTTTGCACCTGGAGTGGTCATATGACTGGTACATCCTCTACTTATGTCTGAGGACCGTGTTGCAGCATCGAGACGGTCACTATGCAGTTCTTTTAGCGCCAACTACCATTACCCGGTAAGTTACTACCTCGCGTTGCCACCCGTCTGCCAGTGGTAAGTAGCTGTCATGAATCACGTACTGGGTAAGTACTAGGCCAAGGCGCTATGTCAACGAATCCATTTCGCTGTCTCAACCGCCCAAGTCTGCTGGCAAACCATCTCCTCTGGGCCTCTTGGATGATATTTCCGGGTGTTCTGGGTGTTCTTTCCCATACCTCATCGCGACCGCAGCCGGCATGGCCAACCGTATGCATCTGAACTCGGGATGCGTAGGGTCGAAGCAGGATCGCCGATAATACAGGCCATATACTTAATACTATCGCAAAACGTCAAGAGCATGTCAGAAGTATCACGGCAGACATCCTGTTTCTTTGTGGACCCTTTGTTTCACCGTAGTTTTCCATCGGAGAATCGTTCACGAGCATTCCGATTTTAGTCGTTCACTTGCTGGCTCATCTGACAACGTTAGCTGCTATTGCGCATTAACTCTGTTTTCTTCAAATTGTCACACTTCCCATTTCAGCGGTGGCAACAGAATGGGATCCGGGTTGGTTTCTACTACAGCTGTCTCTACTGTGTTTCGTCTTTAGGTGTCCGTTCGCTGCGCATCAGATGCGGCGTTGGACGGCGTCCAACTCGCAGATACACGGGTATCTGAAAGTTACCGGAGAACTATAAAGGATAGTCCGAATTTTCGGAAGCGGCAGGTCCTTTTCTTCAACCTCACCAGTACGCAGTCAGTCTTCTCCCTCTCCATGGTGCTGATGGGTTCTACGTCAAGCCCTTTGTTCATAATGCTTTTCAACTTCAACCTTGCTATCATCGCAGTCCTGGCTGGCACAGGACTCGTGGCACTGGGGGCAGACAGCGTGGGCGTGGGTACGTGGCAGAGCGCGGACACTTGCCATGGCCGCAGTCTGGCCGCAGCCTGACAGACGTCGTTCACGGCAGTAGTCAGCCCGGAGTCCTTTCCCGATCACTGCCGCGGCAACTTGCTTGTGTTCAATTTAACTTCTTTCATCGCTTTGTTCCCACCTGCGTGGAATTCATCAACTCTAGTTCGTCCCATTGGCAGATGTGTGATTAGACTACAGATAAAAGGCGATGAAGACGCTGTTGTGCTCCCTCTTGGCTCCCCCCCCACCGGCATGGGTGCCAAAGTTATCTGCACTTGTCCTCAGTGCATAACAAAATGGGTTATCGTGGATGGCCAGCGAATCCTGGGACACAAAGTCAGTCAGAACCTTCGTCGACGACATGAAATCTCTGCCACTGTGCACCGATCTGCAGAGTTCCCTACACCAACCCCTGCAAATGTCAAGCCATTTTCAACTGAGGATGATGATGAGGGTTATGACCTTGGTAAATCGGGAAAATCCCAGAGTATGTTGATTATCTCCCCCTCTAACCAACACATTAATGCAACCCTAGATATCACCATCGACAATACTCTGCTCGTTCAATTATGTTCTGCCTTGGTGGTCTGGCTAAATCTGAAGGCTGGTCTGAGCCGAGAGACTGCAAACACCATTCTACGGGCCCTCCAACTCCTCTTGTCCACTGCATTGTTTCTTGTGCAGGTTCAGCTTACCGCCCATGGGGTGCCTATCCAACTCCCAGAACTGCGAATTCCTTGGGATATTTGTACAGCCTACCGGAACTTTACTAGGGAGCCTGAAATTCTTCGGACCGCTTGTTGCCCAAAGTGCTACACACTTTACCCCTCTCTGGCATCCATGCCTGAGCGTTGCACAGCAAAAATCTCGAAGAAATCACGGATTAGCTGCAAGGCCGAACTCTGGCGTACGCAGCACTTTGGCAAGGAGTATAAACATGTTCCAAAAAGTACCTTCAATACCCAGAAATTTGAACCATGGCTGGAATGGTTCCTCTCGCGGAAGTCCATTGATGATTATCTGACCAAAGCCTTTCAGCGACCGGCCCCAGCACACGGAGAGGAGATGTCTGATCTTCAGGACAGTCCTCGATACCAAAATCTCAAGAACCAGGGCAAGGACAAATACAACCTGGTTTTTGGCCTTTACATCGATTGGTTTAACCCTCGAGGGAACAGGATGGCAGGTACATCTTGGTGTGCTCAGCTCTGACTCACCACTGATTCCATGAACAGGAAAGCAAGTTTCATGTGGCACAATTGTGCTCTACTGTCTGAACCTTCCGGCGGAGGTCCGCTACCTGCCGGAAAATGTGTTCATTGTGGGATTGACTCCATCCCCGAACAAACCCACTGCCCGGTCACTCTTGCATCTCCTTGACCCTCTGATGAAGACAATCCTTCTGTATGACTTCCCGGGGCAGAAAATACCCACATATTCGCATCCAGAAGGGGTGGATGTTGCTGCTCGGATTGTCCCTCTTGTGGCAGATCTTCCAGCAGCCAGGGAGACCGGTGGATTCCTTGGCCATGCTGCAATCATGTTCTGCTCTTTCTGTCTCCTTACAAAGGATGACCGGCACAGAGCTGACTACTGGACATGGCCAGGGCGAGTGGCTGCAGTTGTGATCAAGCAAGCCAAAAAATGGTTTAAACAGCCTACAAAGAAGCAAAGAATTATTGAACAGTGAAAAACTGGTGTTCGATGGTGCTCTCTCCACTTCCTGCCTTATCGGGATCCTGTGAATGACACAATACTTGGCTTTATGCATAACTGGCTTGAAGGTGTCCTTGAGCATCAGCTCCATGTACTCTGGGGTATTGGACGGGATGCTCAGCGGACTAGAACTTTGGCGGAACTCGATGAAGATGATGATGACCTATGGACAGACAATGAGATATCTGATGCAGGGGGGGATGCTGAAGCCTGGGATGTTCTTGATGATGAAGAGAACTTTGATGCTGACGAGTGGGCTGAATGGAGGGAGAAATATTTCCGGGACACATGGGATGCCTCTGACAAGGATGACGAGGATGAGGATGAGGATGAATCAACACCAAGAGGAAGTCCGGCACCGGATCGAGATGATCCCATGGATGGAACTGGGTCTGCAGACACTCCAGTGCCAGGATCTGTTATATCGGAGGAAGACAGTGGCGATGATGACAGTGATGATGAGTTTGAGGGACATGGAAATTTGGCAAGGAACAACTGGAGAAGATCCGCTGCTGTATTCGAGAAGTTTCACTTACGACCTGGGTCTCTCGTCCACCAGGAAATCTTGGTGAAAAGAAACACGGAAAGCTGAAAGCCGAAGAACTCCTGACACTATTCTCTGTCATTTTTCCATTGGTAATCCCAGAACTGACCTTGGATGATGATCCCACTCGCCAGCAGGTCATGTTGAAAAGTTTTTTCGATGTTGTTGGTGCAACAAATATCCTAGCATCCTTTAAGACCTCAGACTCTGCGGCGGATAAATTCCTTGACTATTATTATGACTATTTTTCCTCAATTCAACATCTCTTTCCCGACATTAATACAGTGCCAAACCACCACTATGCTTTCCACAACTCGGATGTCATGAAGAACTGGGGACCTCTTGCTAGTCAAAATGAATTCATGGGGGAGCGTATCAATGGATGGCTCCAAAAGATTAAGACAAATGACCATATTTGTGAGTCCTCCTGCTCAAATCCCAACATTGATGTTGAACTAACCACTTATAGATGACATGGACTACACCATGTTGCAGCAGATGTCCCGCTTAAGCCGTGTGCTCGCACGGCAGAATGATCAAGACAGTGGGGATGAAATGCAGGCACTTGACAACATTCTCAGCCCTCCAAAAAAGAAAACTGAGAAAGTTAAAATTCTGGACAAGACCGAGTTGGCCAAATTTCTGGCAAAGAAAAACCGCGAAATACCCACACATACCTACAACCTTCTCCTTCAGTATTTCACTTCCATTGGGGAGCACAAGCTCAGCTTTTTTGGGACCCAAGATGCTGCCGGGAACACAACCCTTCCAGATGTGGCGCACCGCTCCATGATTCTCCCACCTAGGGCCAAGCGATGCCGGAAATTATATATCGACAAGAGATCTTACAGCACATTCACATCCCACCAGGGCAATAGCTTGATTCAATTTTACCAACCCAGGACCGAGCGCACTGCAGATGAGACCTTCACAGGTGTCATTGATACCATCCTCAAAATTCCCCTTGACAATATGCTTCGAACACTCATCCTTGTTCACAAACACAAGCTTGTCACTGTGCCAACCCCCCACTCAGATCACCCAGAATTAATGACTTCAGTGGTCTATGCGGATCCCCAGCCTGGACAGATGGTTATTGAGCCGAGACATGTTATTACCCACCTCAGTGCTTGGAAGAGGGGACCAGATATTTATAATACCAACAAACCGGTTATGATTGTCTGCTGGGCACTCAATCGTGGCCGGAGATAGATAGCTCAGAGCTCTTGCATTTTTTGTATCTTGTATTATATTATGTTACCATTGAACGTCGAGCACCCATTCTTGTTAGTTGAACTACCGTCAGATGACCAACCCAGATCTCAGAAGGAATGGTGGGTGTATGAACCTGCTCAGGGACAGATTTTCTCACTCTGGAGTGGTTTAACACCTTCATCTCTTTAGTTTGTATAGTTTCAAATTTCTTAGCCAGACATGCCCCACTCAGAAACAGCAGATCAAGGTTGTGGTCAGGTGACACAACCATAGATCAACCGATGATGTGCCTACGGCACAGCTGCGAGCGGAGCTAAAAACAAAACTATTGGGGGCGTGGGATCAGGGGCGACAGCCGCTCGGAGGGCCGTAGTAGTGATGTGTAATAGTGCGAGGTTTCCTAGGACCCCTGATATTTCCTTTTGAGGCTAGGTCCCTGAGATCCAGGATCCACCAATTTTTGTCCAGACACATTTTCGTTGCCTTCGGCTGGTTTTTGTCCAGATGGGAGCTAATGTCTGCTGACATAATCGTCCCAAAAAGGTAATTCTGGGCTCCCACGGACCTAAAAATGGCCAAATTTAGTCCTCGTGCCCGTTTTCGTGCTGTTCCAAGAAATTTATATCATTCGCGCTCTGTTTCCCGCCAAAAAAGTCGCATCCCACGACTTTTTGCCCCCAAATTCTTCATCAACTCTCGGGTTTTTGTCTGGACAGGACCTGGCATTTCGACCCCTGAGCGTCGATTTTTGTCCGGTCAGGTCCTAGGTTTGGGGGCCAAATTCCCAAAAATTTGTCGGGCGCCGAACCTAGCCTCGAAAGGGATTATCAGGGGTCCTGGGTAGACGGTGATTAGGGCCGCTTATGCAGAGTCGAGAGACGAAGTTGAACTACTAAGAGTGGGGAGAATTGTTCCCATTATTGTACTAATTTACAGGGCTTTTATACTACACTAGAAAATATTCTAGAACTATCTACAGTGTCCAAGAACATTACTAACGATGCCCGAGGCTGACCGAGGACTGCGTCGGTGATCCCGACTCAGCAAGCACATATTTCGCGAATATTCTGGGTGGTTCCCACAATATCCAACTTGTGATCCGATCGCACTGCCACGTCGGTCGATGGATTCCGTTATCAGCGCAAGGCTGTGCTCATCACCGACCACGATTGTCTGCCATAAACCCGCTCGGGAACAGGTTTTCTCACTCTGGAGTGGTTTAACACCTTCGTGCCTTTAGTTTATACAGTTTCAAATTTCTTAGCTAGACATGCCCTGCTCAGAAAGAGCAGATCAAGGTTGCGGTCAGGTGACAAGACCTGTTAAGTGCTGAGCCGAGAGGATCGGAATTGCCGAGAAAGTCCGAAGGAAAATGTCGGAGTTAGTCACGGAGTTCTGAAAGGTCAGAAGGTCAATCTCGCAAGCACTACAAACAGGAGTGTGCGACTACCCGGCTTGCGACCAAGGAGAGTCAAGTCCAGAGATAAGAACGGGAGGATGAGTGAGGATGCAGGAGGGCCGGAGGAGGCATGGAATATCCGATAGGTCGGAGTCCGACTCAGGTTGCGTTGGGAAGGGAGAACACAATAACATATATAATTATCAAACTGAAGAACAGAGGCTAAACTACTTAGCTTAAATACTAGTAAGCTAATTGTTTAGTGAAGTACAATAAGGTGTGAAAGATTAGTAAGTATTAGTCCATGGACAATAAGTCGTCAAGACATCTTGTGAACGATGAGTAAGTATTAGTCCGTAGACAATAAGTGGAATGCCGAATAAACTCCGAGAGTGAAGTAAGGGAATATGAGTAAAGGATTCCACTTGGTAATCCCTCATCGCGTAATGTCCCTTGCGATGGATAGAAGTCCCCCTCGGAAATTCCGAAGGAAGTCCGATCGGAGCTCCGAGGAACTCCGAGATGCACGGATATAACAAGACCGTAGATCAACTAACCACAGGTGCCGGCCAGCAAGTACTCTGACACAATTTTTTTGTAGTCTGAGGTTTGATTAGACCAGTATCTTCATTTGCCCCGAATCAGAACTTCTTAGGTAGGGGCCCCTTGTTCCGCACCATCACGATGGTCGGATTTCCCACGCCACTGGGAAGGGTGCACGTCCTCGCTGAGCGATGAAGGCGACGCCCGATGGTCGCCCGAGCCCGGCGAGGACGTGTAGACACCGCTCACCCCCCCCCCCCGCGACGTTGCTGCTCGACGAACACTGGCGGCATCGCCCCGCCTTCAAGTTTTCGAGTGTACCACATCTCGACTCAGGTTAGAGTTCTGATACGCATCATATGTAATGACTTGGGAGCTTTACGAGTACGATGCTGGTTAAGCCCGCACGACCGCACCTGTTTACCCACTCCCTACTAGTGTTATATACCGAGCCGAGGAACTCCGGACCGGAGAGACCGGAGGATCGGAGGACCGGAAGATTGGAGGACCGGAAGATCTCCGGGGCTGTATACGCGGGGATCACAACACCACAGAAAGGTAAGGGTGAGTGACTACCTTGACCGGCAGGTAATCCGAGGAGGGGACCAGAGTCGGAGTACCGGAGGGGAGTAGAGAATGCAAGGGCGACTCAGTGCGAGGAGAAAAGCCAAGCAACGTTAATTATCAATCTGATGTACAAGACGTATTAAAGTGATATATATACTAAGTAGCTAATTGTATTCCCAAATAGGAAGGAGGGTGGTTCTTGACAATAAGACAAGTCAGGTGGCCTGATGGGAAGTCGTAGGACAATAAGAAAGAAGACGAGAAGATGGATAAACGGGAAACGCTCAGTAATCCTTCATTGCGTAAAAACCCGATTCGTCCGGATGACCGGGTGGCTCCGATCAATGACCGGAGCCTAGAGATGACCGGAGGTGCCGGAACGACCGGAAGGAAGTCGGTCGACGGAGGGAGGCTGCATGGATATAACAACCAGCACCTCAGCCCGACGCCCATGCACCCGAGTGTTTGAGCCACTCCCCCCTCCCCCCTCCCCATCCCACCGACAAACATCTTTGTGCAGAACACCGGTGCTCTTTCGGGTGCCACGGGTAACGTGGCCGACTTTCTGACATCGAAGGCTGCCTGAGAACGGGTGTTTGGACCCGGATTAGCGGGACGATGACAGAGGTGGCCAGAAACCTCTGGCCTCCCTCAGACCACCTTTGTCATCACCGCCCATCGACTACATGGCATCACACGGCAGACAAACGAGACAGCGCTTCTTCGCCGCATGTCTCTGACATTTTCCCATCCCTTTCCCTCTCTCTCTCCTTGTCGTCGTCGCCAGCCATCAAGGACGACCCCGCCGCCCCTCGACTCAAAGACACCCCCCCCTGGTGCTGGCCACCGAGGGACATGTCTTTGACTTGGAGACGTCAGTGTTGTACACCGCGTCGCTGGAAACTTTTTTTCGCGCAGAGATACGGCCTCGCTCCCGACGTACCTTACCCGCAGGACGTGCCCAGACACCCCACATCACTTCGACACAGTTTGGGGGGGGAACCTCCAGTTTTTCCCCGCGTCTTTGTTCTTACGGACGATAAATGATGGCGCGAAGCCCTCTATTCTACACACAATGGTTTCAACCCGCGCCAGCTCTGCTCACCCCTCCTCCCCCGCCCAGTCCAAAAATTCCGACTACTACTACGACAACTTCGACAGTCCCTCCCCCGCTCCCTCCCAGACCGCGGACCCGCTCAGCTGGGAGGGCAAAGATACCCCTGCGCCCATGGATTCCCGTGACACCACACCCACCCAGGCGGAGCGCCCCTCCTCCCCTGCGTCGGTGGTTGAAATCAACAAGGAAGACTTCCCCGTGCTCAAGGCTCCGACCCCCGTCCCTGCTGCCAAAGCCGTGCTAAGGGCGCGAGGAGCAAGAAGGACAAAGGGAAGGCGAAGAAAACGGGTACACTACCCATTCCATATTCCCTTCGCTCAACTGACGCACCAAGTAGCCGCAACCGCCAGCGATGATGAGGACCCCTTCCTCAATGCCGACCTCGCTCGCGCCACCGCTGCCTCCTTGGGCTTAGAGGCCTCGATCCACGCCGACGCTGCGGGAACAGGTACGTTCATACACACCATACATCCCGTACTTGTAGCTAATGCGTCCCTAGCGGGAGCGGCGGCCTCCACCCACAACGACGACGACGGCCCACACCTCGCTGCAGACTTGGCACAAGCCACCGCTGCCTCCCTGGGCGTGCAGTCGTCGCTCGACAACGCGACTCCGGGCACTTCCTCCTCGCGCCATCCCGCCGCTGCCCCCGGATCCCCGCCCAAGCGCCAGCGTGCAAACACTGCCAGCGATGCTGCCCCCGCTCCCTTTGCCGGGAGTACCAACTCTGCCACCGCCAACACCACAGCGCCCACCCAGCCCGATGCCGCAGGTGCTACATACGCCCAGACCGCCGCTGCTGTGCCCACGCCTCCCACCACCGCTGCTGCTCCCGCCGCTGCTGCTCCTGCCACTCCTGCCGCCGCTGCCACTGCTCTTGCCGCCGCCCTCCCCCCCATGTGGTTGACAGTGGATGGCCTCCCTCCCCGCGGCTCCTACACCCCCACCCCGGCTGGAGGCTTCCCTCCCATCATCTATTCACCCGAGCAGCTCCTCCAGGGTGTTCCCCCCGACCTCGTACAGATGTACGAGGCAGTGCCATTTCCAAAATTCTTTTTGGTGGTGAGCAGGGGGAATGGTGCCGTCATGTGCACCCACGGGCACATCCGAGGTGCCATCGGAGACTTCATCAATGTCGAGCCCACTAGCTTCACCCTCGGCACTCCACCCACCTCCGCCAACGGCACGAGCCCCTCCCTCTGGCTCGCTGCCGACATCCCCGGCCAGCTCTCGCAGGCCATTCTTGACGCTCGCATCATTTCCTCTGGTCACCCTCTTCTCCATCCCCTACGACATGCCAATCAGCGGCTTCGTGGGCGTCTTCTCGGGCTTTACCCTCCCCAACACTGCCATGGGGACTGACGCGGCGCGGGACCTTATCCGCACTGCAATCGAGGGGAACAACGAGATCACACAGTCTGTGCAGACCCATCGGGACACTTTTGTTGCGCAAGTATCCGCAGGCCAGGCGTGGGACCTCTTCCGTGATTCCGTCACCGTCCACGGCATCGTCCTCCTCGTCAACGACACCAATACCGTTGCCTGGCGCCTCCACGTCACCCCCCCAACCAACGACCATGCAGCTTGGGGCCAGCTGCGTCGCCTCTTCGGCAAACTGCAGATCATGATGGCCCTCTACAGGACTGCCCGACTCCAGCGTGCTTTCCACTGCCGCATCTGCCCTTCGATCGACCACCCCACCCCCCTCTGCCCGCTCCCCGGTCTTCCCGGCTGGCTTGGCCCGACCCCTGCCACCATCGGCACGCTCGAGGACACCAGCCGTGCTGCCGCCGCCAAGGCCCAGGAGCAGATGCGCACCAACAACTCTGGTGCCAGCGGCTCAAACCCTCGCTCCAGGAACAGGCGCGGCCAGGGCGCCTCCGATGCCAGACCCCGCAAGGATGGGAAAGGTAAGAAGGGCAGGGACTTCAAAGGAAAGGGGAAGCACCGCGAACGCGACGATTTCTTTTAGACTCCCTTCACGTACACATTACTAGATGCTAAGCTACCTCATGACCGCTACAATCTCCTTTTGTACTCTTTTCCTTGCTGCAATATACGAGTCCTCTTCACTCCCATAAGTGCGACCTAAGTCACATACAACAGGGTACTCCGGTCCCGCGGTGCGAGCGATCGGAATGTCCTAACAACACAGCATGTGCTCGTCAACGTGCCGCGCCGACACTGCTAAGCTCCACCAAAACCCATTCACCCTTCATGCCAACACAACCATACCACACATGAATTAGCGCCATGGACCCTCCTGGAACCCGGGAGGGTGTCGGGGAGACAGCACATCCTCCTCGTCAGTGCCCGCAGGCTACGAGACAAAATAATGAAACCAGCGGGAGCCAGGGTGACCGGGGGCCTAGCCCTGGCTATTCTCAACAAGACCCCCCCTGCGGCAGCTCCACCGTTGCTTTGGCTGACACAGTGACTGGCGAAGAGCGACGAAACCCAACCACGCACGCAACAGCGTGACATGTCGGCAACGGCGTTGCTACGGAAAATCTGGGCACGCCGACCAGGGGTACACGTCTGCCATCCCACTCGCAAGGAACCAGCGGCACGAGGGGCAACCCGAACACAACTAGGAACCAAACGGGGGGGACTGCACATGGCCCCGCAGCTCCTAATACCGGAGCAGACGCCCACGTACGGGTCAGAACCGAAAATTCAGGGAGGCAACGACCTCCGAGGGGATGCCCACAAGATAAAGATCACACCCCCGCGTTCTCCAATCGCAAGAGAGAGCAGCAGCAAGTGGGGAACCCACGGATCAAGCGCAACACTAGAGCCACTATCAAAGTGGGCGCCATAAATGCAAATGGGATAAAGGCAACCTCGCTAGCCCAGGAAAGCCACAAGTGGCATGGGATTCATCGAATGGTATATGAAGAACAGCTTGGTGCACTAATTGTGACGGAGACCCAAATGAACATAGCGCAAGCCCTAGAAATAGACAATAGTTTCATGAGTAAAAGACTGAAGCTCTACAACCATGAATACCCCGAAAATCCAGCTGCCAAGGGCATCACGATAGTCCTAAACCGGGAGATTACCAACATCGAAGGAGTGAAGATACACTACCTTATACCCGGTAAATCAATGCTTGCTGTCGTCCCATGGCATGGAACCCGCACAATGTCAATTTTAGCCATCTACGGCCCCACAGAGTCTGACGAAGTAAAAATCAAGTTCTGGGATACTATGACCGACTTGTGGCTAACCACGGACCTGCCCGTACCAGACCTCACTGGTGGGGACTTTAATCTAGCCCCGGATGCGATAGACCGATTACCACACCACGCCGACCCCGACGCGGTAGTGGCTGCTTATCGGTGCTTCACCCGTCTGCTGGAAATTAAGGATGGATGGCAGCTGACTGACCCAGACACGAAAGCATACACACATGTGAGCACCCGGGGAACCTTGTCCTGCATCGACCGCATTATGGTCTCACCAACTCTGATGAAAAACTGCCACAACTGGGCAATCAGCGACGTTGCAGGGGGCGACGTTGCAGGGGTCTTACGGACCATAGAATGGTCTCCGTGACAATTTCGGCTCCCGGGTCCCCGTACATAGGCAAAGGCAGATGGGCCATGCCTAATTTTCTCCTATACGATTCCAAATTCATGAGCTTTGCAGAGGTAGAAGCATGTAAGCTTGAGGACTCAATGGCTGAGGCCCGATCCGAGACATCCAACACCCAAACATGTTTCAAGAGTTTCAAGGACACGGTCCTGGAATTTGCCAAGAAACGGGCAAAGACAGCTGTGGGTGCATCAGCGAAGAAGAAAAAGAAACTGGTGGACGAACGTGAATTGCTACTTAACGGCACGATGCCAGACCCTCCAGATGAGGATGATCCTGGCCCCCCGCCAGCCACTCCGGAAGAGGATGATCCTGGTCCCCCCGGCGAAGAAGATGCTGGGCTGCCACGAGCTGACGTGAGCCCACGTACTGAGGTAAGGTCAGAGGCCGAGATTGCGGAGTTGGTCACAACCATCGAAAAGAAAATTGACAAGATAATTGATTGAGAACGCGAAAGAAAGCGGTTGGAGATGAGGGTCCTGTTATATCCATGCTTTCCCGGTCCTTGACTTTCCGGTCATGTCCGGAACCGGATCCCGGAACTGGACGGAATATTCTCGGACTCATCACGGATCACCGGGTTTTTACGTAATGAAGGATTACTGAGCATTTCCCATTTATCCGTCTTTATAATCCTTCTCCTTATCGTTCATTTCTCCGACATCACTTCTTCATCCTCTTTGGGACTCGTATTATTGTTATGTCCAACAGGTCACCTGACTCGCACCTTTTCAGGAATACAATTAGGACTTAGCTATATTTACCCTTAACATATACCATGTACTTCAGTTTGATAATTAACGTTGCTTTGCTCTACGCTCTGCACTGAGTCGTCCTCCGGTTAATTCCTCCGGTCCTCTTTCCTTCACCGGCCATGGTAGTATGCATATCCTACTGTCCTGTGGTGCTTGCGTTATCCTCCCATATAGTTTCCGGAAGTTCCGATCCTCCGGTCCCCGGTTCCGGTTCTGGACTCGTTCATCTCGTTCTTCCTTCGGCTCGGTATATAACAGTATTATCAAACCCACCTACCCTGGCTGGTTATGTCACACCTTCCCTCTAATCCTGTGGCACTCGATATCTCTTAGGAACGTCGCAAATCTTGTCTCTATTCACAGATTGTTCCTTTGTCTTCACCCTCTCATTCCATGTCGACTATTCCCTCTGGACAAATTGCTCTTCCTCCTAACATTGCTATACGCACATGCCGGACAGCTGCAACAACAGCTCCGGTCGCCCTCTCCGCTCCGACAATCTTTCCGGTTAATGTTCCGGGACTTGTTCAAAGTCCCACACTCCAGAAAATCCTACTGTTCTCCCTCGATCTCCATATCCGGATCGTGCTCGAGTCGTTCAGCTGAGCACTTCACCGATCCCTTATCCTCCTATTGTTGAGGATGTGGAGGAATCCGGTTCTACCGGACAACCGCCGGTTCCTCAAGCCGAGGAACCCGGTGATGGCAGTAGCGACCATACACCCTCCGGTTCGGAACACGGAGACCCTCCTGATCCCAACGATGATGGAGGTGATCTTCCCAGAGGTGGCGGAGGTGGTGGTCATCCAGGAGGAGGTGGTGGCGGTGGTGGTGGTCCTGGTGGTCCTGGTGGCGGTCCTCCTCCCGGACCCGGTCCGGTGGGACCTCTTCCCCCAGATCCCGAACCTCCGGAACAGTTGCTTATCAGCACTATCCGAACGTTCCGGGATGCAATTCAGTCTTACGTCACACATTCCTCGGCTCCACCTCGTTCTACTCGCTTGAATCTTCGCAACCCAGATACTTTTGATGGCTCCGACTCCGCGAAACTCCAGTCTTTTCTCACCCAATGTTACCTGCATTTTGCGGAACGTCACCAGGATTTTATCTCGGATGATGACAAGATTTTCTATATCATGTCATATCTCCGGGGCACTGCTCAGCAGTGGTTCGAACCAAATCTTTACGACACCGGTTCCGTTCCGGCTTGGGACGGAAATTTTCCGCGCTTTATTCAGGAACTCCAGGAGAATTTTGGTCCGCAAGATCCGGTAGGAGATGCGGAAGATCTCATCCGGTCTTGCTGGATGAAATCCGGAGACCGGATTGCCACTTATATCATCGGTTTCGATCGTCTCGCAGTCCGTACCCAATGGGGCGACAATGCCGTGCGACATCAATTCTACGAGGGACTTCCTCGCCGGCTCAAGGATGAAATGGTTCATCACAACTATCTCAACACCTTGCTTGGGGTTAAAGATATTGCCCGCCGGATTGATGCTCGCTATTGGAAACGCGAATTGGAGAAACAGCGAGAGCGGGAGCATGAGAAGATTAGCAGTGGTGGTACTGGTTCCGGTAATTCCGGTCAGCAGTCAAAGGATCACAAGGGCGCCAACTCGTTGCCTAAGTCATCTAATCCCACTTCCGGTCGGAGACCTTTCGGAAAGCAGTCCGGCAACCCTACTTCGTCATCTACGACGAAGGCCACTTCCAGTAGACCGGCTCAGCAGTCTTCCAGTCGGACTCCAAAGCCGTATGCCGATAAACTCGATAAGCACGGGAGACTCACCAAGGACGAAAGGGAACACCGATCTCGACTCAATCTCTGCATGTTCTGCGGAGGTACCGGTCATTCAGCTTCGGAGTGCCAGAAGCGTCCAGAATATGCTCAGGCCAAGGCGGCGTCTGCGACGGCTGAAAAGCCTGCTACACCCGCCGAAACCACCGAGTCAAAAAAATAATCAGTAGCTCGGATACCTCAGCATCCGGTCTGAGTTGCATTGACTCTGGGGTGCTTCCTGAGGTTTGCCTCAACGCTTCCACTCTTTCACCTAATGCCCTTTACGTCGATCTTCACGTCTCTACGTTCCGGTCGGACTATACCCATTCCGGTGCGGAAGAATATGCAACCATATCTCCTTCCTTACTATCACGAATTGCGTCGGGATTCAAAATCCACTTGCGAACTCTTATTGATTCTGGTTCTTCTCATTGTTTTATATCGTTGAAAGAATGTGAAAAAAATGAGTTTTCACCGTATCTGGTTGCTCCGGTTAGACTCCGGTATCTCGACGGCTCTTCAACAATCATTAATCGGCAGCTCCGGCTGCTAATCCAATTCCCATCTGGCAATGTCCATCCTATGGAATTTTTCGTTACCCGTCTTGATTCGCCTTGCGACTTGGTTCTGGGATACAATTGGCTCAACCACTTTAATCCGTTGATTAACTGGTCTGACGCCACTATATCATTCCGTTCCGGTCAATCCAGTGATTCATCGTCGACACTGCAGACATCTAAGTCTGTTCCAGCTACGGTAGTTCCGATTACGGACGAGGAATCTCCAATTCCAGTCATTCCGGACGAGAAACCTACACCGACTCCAACGTCTTCGCCATATTCCGGTCCTTCTATGGACACTCCAGAGGCATCTCCGCCTTTTCAGGAGGCTCCTAAGCCTCGTCCATTCACTTCCATTCCCCTTGTGTCACTGGTATCTGCTGCGGCTTATAGTGCTATTATTCGAGACAAGGATACTGTTCAGTATACCTTGCGTGCTTGTCCTACAGAGGATGCCCAGGCTCGTTCTGCTTCAGCCAACATTCCGGACCTTTCCGGTCTTCCTCCGGAATACCACGACTTTGCCGATGTATTCTCGGAGAAGGAGGCTTACAATCTTCCTCCTCATCGAGAATATGACCTTAAAATCGAAACCCAGGAAGGCGAAGTTCCTCCAGTCGGTCACGTCTACTCACTTTCTCAGAACGAGTTAGTTGCTCTTCGGGAGTTCATTGACAACAATCTGAAGGCTGGATTCATATATCCGTCTCGGTCTAGTCATGGGGCTCCAATCCTCTTCGCTAAAAAGAAGGACGGTTCTCTCCGGCTCTGCGTCGATTACCGAGGTCTAAATCAGATCACGAAGAAGGATACCTATCCACTTCCACTAATCACCGACCTACTCGATGCTCCCGGAAAAGCACGAATTTACACCAAACTCGATCTCCGACACGCCTATCATCTTCTCTGGATTGCTGCGGGCGATGAGCACAAAACAGCTTTCCATACTCGCTATGGCTCGTATGACTTCCAGGTTGTTCCGGAAGGACTTACAAATGCTCCGGCAGCCTTTCAGTGATTTTTGAACACTATTTTCGCTGATTTGCTGGACATTTACGTCGTCGTCTATTTGGATGATATCCTCATCTATTCCGACGATCCTTCCCAACATACTAGTCATGTCCAGGAAGTCTTACGACGTCTCCGGAACGCAGGACTCTATTGCAAACTTCCGAAATGCGAGTTCAGCGTAACCACTTGCTAGTATCTCGGATTCATTCTGTCTCTGGAAGGTTTCCGGATGTCTCCGGAGAAAGTCTCAGCTATCATGGACTGGCCTACTCCCCGCAAAGTCAAGGATATTCAATCGTTCCTTGGTTTTTGCAATTTCTATCGGCATTTTATATGGAATTATTCTTCCATCACGATTCTGCTCACCCAGCTCACCCGGTCGAACGTCCGATGGAATTGGTCAGAAGATTGTCAATTATCTTTCGACACACTAAAACACGCCTATACGGAGGCTCTGGTCTTGCACCATTGGATTCCGGGTCGTCAAGTAACTGTTGAATCTGATGCCTCCGATTATGTGATCGCAGCCATTCTCTCAATTCAAGGAGACGATGGTGATATACACCCGGTTGCATTCCGGTCCCGGACTCTTGGTCCGGCGGAGCTCAACTACGACACGCACGACAAGGAACTCCTCGCTATTTTTGATGCCTTCACCGTTTGGCGACATTATCTCGAGGGAACTACCTTTCCGGTCGACGTTGTCACGGACCACAAGAACTTGGAGTACTTTGCGACAACGAAAGTTCTTACTCGTCGCCAAGTCCGGTGGTCCGAGTACCTTTGCCATTTCAACATGGTAATCCGGTTCCGGCCCGGAAAGCTCGGAGGTAAACCAGATGCATTGACTAGACGATGGGACGTCTACCCTAAAGAGGGGGATAGGGCTTATGGCCAGCTCAATCTGCAAAATCTTCGCCCAATTTTCACCCAAGATCAACTCTCTGCATCTCTCCACGCTACCTTTCTCGAGGAAATCGTTCTTTGAGCTACCGTTGTTATGGATCTTGAGAAACTTTACTCAGATATCCGCAACCATCTCAATGATGATCCTGCCGCTGTTTCCGGTATTAACGTCGCGAACTCCGGTAACCCTTCCCGCTGGACTCTCGATCCTTCCGGTCTTCTCCGGCTTGATGATCGCATCTACGTGCCTCTGGTCTCCGGAACCTCTCCGGAGTTGCGACTATGTGTTCTTCAGTACTTGCATGACCATGTTCTCTCTGGTCACTTTGGTCAGAATCGCACTCTAGCTCTCATCCGCCGAGAATACACCTGGCCGGAATGCCGGAACTTCGTCCGGGACTATTGTCGATCGTGCATTATTTGCCAGCGCAACAAAAAGCCTAGGCACCGACCTTACGGATTGCTTAAGCCTCTTCCGGTTCCCATCCAGGATTCCATTTCTATCGACTTCATCGACCAATTACCAGTTTCCGGCGAGTACAACACTATTCTTGTCATAGTTGACCGTGCCTCTAAGCAGGTTATTCTCGTGGCTTGTGACACCCATATCGACTCTCCAGAACTTGCCCGGCTTTTTCTTATTCATGTCTTCTCGAAGCACAGTGTCCCTTCCCATGTCACTTGTGACCGGGGTTCCGAATTCGTTTCATCTTTCTTCCGGTCCTTGGGCGAACTCCTCTCCATGGAGCTGCACTATACTTCCGGTTATCACCCTGAAGCGGACGGACAGACGGAACACATGAACCAGACTGTGGAACAATATATCCGGATGTATACCTCGTACCAGCAAGACGACTGGCACAAACTACTTCCCCTAGCCGAATTCGCTTTGAACAATTCTCTGAATGCTTCTACCGGAATATCTCCGTTCTTTGCGAATAAAGGCTATAATCCGGCTATCAATATCCACCCGGAACGCGATGTCGCAAACATGTATGCTAAAGACTACGTTGTCGATCTCCAAGACCTTCATCAGTACCTCCGGGAGCAGATCACTTTTGCTCAGCAGCGATATAAAGAAACTGCTGACCGGAAGCGTATTCCGGATCCCCGGTTACAGATCGGCGACCATGCATTTATCACGACAAAGTATATCCAGACGAAACGGCCCACTCCGAAATTTTCGGAAACTCACCTTGGGCCTTACGAAGTCATTGGTAAACCCAGTGCGGCTTCCTATACCATCCATCTCCCAAAAAGCCTTTCACAAGTTCATCCGGTCTTCCATATATCTCAACTCGAGCCCCATTTTCCGAATCCATTCCCCAGTCGCGAGGAACCACCTCTGGCTCCGGTTGAAATCATTGACGGTGAAGAACACTACGAGATCAAACAAATTGTTGACTTGAAGATCGATCGCCGTTTCCGGTTGCCGTGGACCCAGCTCCGGTACTTGGTCGAATGGCAGGGCTACGAGAACACCGATGAACAGTTTAGCTGGGTTAGTGCAGATGACGTTGATGCCGATGAACATATCGACAACTTTCATCGTCGTTATCCTAATAAGCCTGGACCAAACCCTTGAAATCCTTCTTTTCTTACTCTCCCGGTATTTCCAGTTATTCCGGTGTGGCAGAATAAATGTGCCGGGGCGAGGTTTGTGGAATGGGTCGGTGATCCGGTATGGCTAGAGTGGTTTTTGGATAGAAAAATGGGAAAAAGGCTTGGAAGCCTTGAGTATGAAAGACAGTCAAAAGGAGAGTGTCGGCAGGACAGTTTATCGTGCAGAAAAGAGTGCAGGGTTGTGGCGTGTGATTCTGGGGTTTATAGCTCAAGGGAGCACACTGGTGACGATTTAGACACTAGGGGGCGAGGTCTCTGTTGATTCCTCTGGGCACTTGCCCTACACTGGTCACAAACGAGGTGGTACGTAGCTGAGAGATGGTACCTGGCGTGGTGGGTCCGTATTTACTGACTAAACAAATGATGTAATGTAAAATAACGGTCACATAACAGTAAAGCCAAATGTAGGACGTGGAAGCATTTCCACATCCCGGCCATCCAGCTCTACCACAGTGCGGGGGATTTCGATGTCGACCCCGACATCGGTTTAGAAAAGGGAAGGAGGAGGATGGCCGCAGATAAAATGAGGGATGAAATAGAACTTGAACATAGTACTAGAACGTGAATGATGAGTGAGCCATGAAATAAATCATAGTTGAACAACGAAAGATTTAAGATGCTCCCGAATAGGCTCCACAACCTTCCGCAGGCTGGATGGATCGTTCCCCGTATCCAAACGATCGATCATCTTGATGACTGCCTCGAGTTGTCGTCGAAATGAGGGAGAAAGAATGAGGTAGTCGAATAATTCCAAAATGAAACTGGGGCGAGAACTGCGCCTAGACGGAGAATGTGATTTCGAAACTGGACCTGGGTTCGATTTGGGAACAGTGGTAGAACGAGGAATTGGCGTGGAAATGGAAGGTGGTATAATGCGCGCGACGGGCGGAACATGTGGGGGATTCACGATGAACGTACGATCGAGGCTGGGAACACGACGAGGAGGTGCAGCGGCTTCCGGCAGAATGTGCGGGGGATTTGACTCGAAGCTGCGGTCAAACGTTGGGACGTGACAAGGGGGTACAGCGACAGCGGACGGCGTGTGCGGGGGATCTGATTCGTAGCTGCGACTGGACGGCGTAGGAACGTGACGAACGCGACGTGGAGGTACCGGGATCGTTCGTGGTGTAAGATGCCGGGGAGAGAGAAGATGGGCTGCAACTCCACCGGGATGGCGTGTCATGGGGAGCGGTGATCCGTCGAACGAGACGAGGCGACCGTCAATGTTGAATTTGACGAGGCCATTATTAGCAAGCTCCCATGTGCGCAGGCAAAACCTGGGGTTGAGACGGTGTTTACCTGTGCCACCACATACGAAGCATCGGTGCGAGCGCTTTTTGTCGGGAGGCGGAGGTGGTGGTTGATTAGGAACGGGGGAATGCGAAGAAGACTGCGTATAAAATGCAGAAAATGCAGATCCAGTGGCGTTCTCGAAGCGTAGTGCAATGTGGGGATGTGAGACGAGCGTGGGAGCGCTAGGGCATGCGACGAGTGGCGTGGGGACCGTCATGATGAAATATGAGTGAAAAATGGGATGATAGAAGGACGGACCACACGGAAAACCCAAGAGATCCCACTAAGAGACCTTTCCCTCGCGGTGGGCTCCACTGTGGCAGAATAAATGTGCCGGGGCGAGGTTTGTGGAATGGGTCGGTGATCCGGTATGGCTAGAGTGGTTTTTGGATAGAAAAATGGGAAAAAGGCTTGGAAGCCTTGAGTATGAAAGACGGTCAAAAGGAGAGTGTCGGCAGGACAGTTTATCGTGCAGAAAAGAGTGCAGGGTTGTGGCGTGTGATTCTGGGGTTTATAGCTCAAGGGAGCACACTGGTGACGATTTAGACACTAGGGGGCGAGGTCTCTGTTGATTCCTCTGGGCACTTGCCCTACACTGGTCACAAACGAGGTGGTACGTAGCTGAGAGATGGTACCTGGCGTGGTGGGTCCGTATTTACTGACTAAACAAATGATGTAATGTAAAATAACGGTCACATAACAGTAAAGCCAAATGTAGGACGTGGAAGCATTTCCACATCCCGGCCATCCAGCTCTACCACACCGGTCGACTCCAGATTCGCTTATCTTTTCAAGAAGAACAAGTAAAGAAAATTTTTCAGAGAAAATTTTTATAGTACAGATATCTAATCATCCCCGACTCCTCTGGTTCTTCCTCCACCTGGATCGGTGGCAGGGACTCATTTCCCTCCTCTTCAACTTCTCTCATTCCTTCCTCTTTGTCACTCCGGAACCCCTCCGGCGACTCCGGACTGACCCGGATCCTCACATCCTCTTCTTCCTCCTTCGCTACCAGCTCCAGCTCCGGTCGCTCTTCATCTTCCTCGTCCTCCATTGGCCTCCTGTCATCCTCCAAACCCTGGATGATATCGACCATCCATCCAGGGACACCATCCGGGAAGTAATCCCAGGACAGCCACTTAACCAAGCCCGTCAAAGCCAGGTTAACCCAGTTATGGCGGCCTCGGTCTCTCCTCCGGGACGCCTCGACGGCATCTTGACAACGCTCTAACTGGTCCATCCGGACCTGCATGTTGTCGATACGGGTCCTGGGACCCCTCTCCGCGGTCGTTCCGGTCGGTCCAAAACCGACGTCCGATTCCGGAGACGAGTCGATATAGTGGTGGCGGGGGCGGGGGTGGCGGGTGGTGGTCTTACCGGAACTCATTCCGGTCATTGTCCTCCCCTGCGTCTTCGCTAACTCCCGCTGGTTGACCCGCTTGGAGGGTCCGACAAGGGTGCACTTGATTTTTTTTGCCTTGCATCGATTGCAGGCGAAGGAGGTGGTGCGGGATCCACCCTCGATGACGCAGACTTCTGCGACCTTTTTGCACTGGTCGCACTCTAGAAAATGGTTAGTATCCGGTTGACTCCGGTCACTGCTACGCACCTTGGCCTGGGTCTCTCTCCCGGTCACTGTCCGTCTCGTTGTTGGGGCCCCCATCCCCAACCGACACCTCTCCGGTCTCCTCGTCCTCCTCCTCCTTGTCCTCCCGGTCCATCCCGTCCAGCTCCTGCCAGATGCGGGCCTCTCGCAGTTCCATCTCCGCCCGGGCCGTTGCGGCCTCCTCCAATTCAACCCGGAGATGCTCTAAGCACTCCTGGGCCCGCTGCTCTCTCCGCTGGCGCTTCTGCTCGCGCCGGTCGTCCTCGAGCTCCCCAGACGTTGCTCTCTTCTTCCCTTTCCGGTTGGCACTGGAGTCTTTGTGCTCATCGCCACCATCGTTCGGGTTAAATCCGGGCGCGTATGGGGGCATTGTTATATACCGAGCTGAAGGAAGAACGAGATGAACGAGTCCAGAACCGGAAACGGAAACCGGAGGATCAGAACTTCTGGAAAGTATATGGGGAGATAACGCAAGCACCACAGGACAGTAGGATGTGCGCACTACCGTGGCCGGTGAAGGAAAGAGGACCGGAGGAATTAACCGGAGGACGACTCAGTGCAAAGCGTAGAGCAAAGCAATGTTATTTATCAAACTGAAGTACATGGCATATGTTACGGGTTTATATAGCTAAGTCCTAATTGTATTCTTGAAAAGGTGCGAGTCAGGTGACCTGTCAGACATAACAATAATACGAGTCCCAAAGAGGATGAAGAAGTGATGTCGGAGAAATGAACAATAAGGAGAAGGATTATAAAGACGGATAAACAGGAAACGCTCAGTAATCCTTCATTGCGTAAAAACCCGGTGATCCGTGATGAGTCCGAGAATATTCCGTCCGGTTCCGGGATCCAGTTCCGGACATGACTGGAAAGTCAAGGACCGAGAATGCATGGATATAACAGGCATTTGGGTAGGGTGGCGGTGGTGGTGCAGAAGAAAGAAGTTTTAAGTCACGCCACGACTGCGGTTGGTTTATATCAACAGCACGTGACCTTCTAGAACCTTTCCGGTTTTGGAAAACTTCTTCCGGCCATATCCAGAACTATTATTCGATGGACTCTGCAATTGCATCTCTGTTCCTTGAGGGCAAGGAACGCAAGAGGGGGATATGTTATATCCATGCTTTCCCGGTCCTTGACTTTCCGGTCATGTCCGGAACCGGACGGAATATTCTTGGACTCATCACGGATCACCGGGTTTTTACGCAATGAAGGATTACTGAGCGTTTCCCGTTTATCCGTCTTTATAATCCTTCTTCTTATTGTTCATTTCTCCGACATCACTTTTTCATCCTCTTTGGGACTCGTATTATTGTTATGTCCGACAGGTCACCTGACTCGCACCTTTTCAGGAATACAATGAGGACTTAGCTATATAAACCCTTAACATATGCCATGTACTTCAGTTTGATAATTAATGTTGCTTTGCTCTACACTCTGCACTGAGTCGTCCTCCGGTTAATTCCTCCGGTCCTCTTTCCTTCACCGGCCACGGTAGTGCGCACATCCTACTGTCCTGTGGTGCTTGCATTATCCTCCCATATACTTTCCGGAAGTTCCGATCCTCCGGTCCCCGGTTCCGGTTCTGGACTCGTTCATCTCGTTCTTCCTTCAGCTCGGTATATAACAGGTCCGTGGATTCACGGAACTCAACCACATCACTAAGTACGCAGTCAATATCAGTAAAGACATGAAACCGCGGGACACACTAGAATACCTGCGAAGAACAGATATAACACCCGAGAAGGGCAGCCAGCGCTCTTCTGAGATGGCCGAAATTGCTCGTGATTACCACAATGACCTTCAATCCGACGGATTGGACATAGGAACGGAGCTGCGCAACGAAGCTCGGAGGGAAGCCCTAGAAGCCCTGCCTCAACGTGGGGAGGAAGTCGACATGAGGGAATGTCCAAAAAACTCACCAAAGATGATGTCCTGGAAGCCCTCCTGAAGTCGGCCTCTGGGAAAGCTGCTGGTATTAACGGCTACACCACAGAGTTCTGGCGCCGACTCTACACAATGAACAAAGAGAACACCGAGAAAGACGGTGACTCGCCCCGAAAGAGGACATGTGACATAATCAAAGTGCTCACCTGGGTTTTCAACGACATAGAGGAGTATGGTATGGTCAGGGGCACCGACTTCTCCCTGGGATGGATGTGCCCGCTGTTTAAAAAGAAGGACCGGTCCGATATTGCGAATTACCGGCCCATTACAGTGCTAAATTCTGAATACAAAATTTTCATGAAAGCGCTAACAAACAAACTTAGCAGAGTTGCCCCAAACCTGATTCACAAAGACCAAACGGGTTTCATGAAGGGACGCAAAATAAGTGACACAATCTATCTTGCCATGGAGGTAGTTGAATACTCCGAGGAGGATCTACAAAACGGGGTCATCGTGGCTCTCAATCAAGAAAAAGCATACGACAAAACTTTACACACCTACTTGTGGGACACGCTTCGCAAGCACGGCCTACCCGACATTTTCATCAACACGGTCAAGTCGCTATATAAGTTTGCCGACACGCATGTAATTGTTAACGGGGAGATTAGCTCGTCCTTCCGCGTAGTCAGAGGGGTGCGGCAGGGAGACCCACTTCCATGCCTGCTGTTTAATCTGGCAATTGAGCCACTAGCATCAATGCTACGGAACTCGGGTCTCAGAGGATACTCTGTACCTGGTGTGGCAGAAAGAGCCATAGTGCAGCTCTTCGCGGATGACACCACCGCATATCTGAGTGAACACGACAACTTTGAGGACCTCAACAAGATATTGGACCGCTGGTGTCTTGCATCCGGGGCCCGTTTCAATGTGACCAAGACCGAAATCATACCGTTCGGCAGCCCCAAGTTCAGAGAGCGCCTCCTGGCGACGAGGCAACTCCATCCGGATGACAGTCCAATACCGCCCGAGATCCACATAGCGAAGGAGGGGGAAGCTGTCCGAATTCTCGGAAGCTTCATCGGAAACGGTGTCGACGCTTTCGGTGTATGGACCCCTGTTTTAGAGAAAATAGATTCGGACTATGTGAGATGGACGAACCTGAATCCAACTCTGCAGATGCGGAAGAATATTGACCAGATCATAGCTGGCTCCCGCTCCCAATACCTTGCGCAGGTTAATGGCATGCCACAAGCTGTGACAAAACACATACTCAAGGCACAGAAAGAATTTATAAACGATTCGAAATTGCCCATGGTCGGTCGTGAAATGCTGATGGCCCCGCGTGAAATGGGAGGTATTGGGATGTTTGATCTGGAGGCCCGGAACAAGGCGCTCCTAATGCTCAAAGCTGCATCTCTCGCCGAGACAGCATCAGAAAAGCGAGCGCACTGGGCCTCTTTAGCTCTCCACAGCCTAGCACAACATGTTGTCAAAACTCCGGCAGTAGATGAGGATGCTAAGACGCACCTCATGATCCAGAATATACGGGTAAACCGGCGCGAACCTCCTGCACTGCATAAGTCGATGATAAAGTGCCTAAATAAATATGGCATTAGCTTCGTGACAAGCAACCCGTCCTCAGAGATTCTGAGAAATATGCTGTTGTGGCACCACCCTGGCGAGGATGACCAGAAGAGACAAGAAAATAACGGCAAAACAGCGAGGTGCCTGAGAGCACACCATGCCGCATTAACCATCAGCGAAGGTATGGACATAACCCGACGCCTACATGACCCCCTGCACGCAAAGAGAGTGTCGCGTCTGCGACGATTGTGACGATGATAGAGAGTCACATGGGTGCGAGAACCCTCACGCGTGCGCCACCAAAGCAGCCTCTCTTCTGGGGCAGATTCGCCCACGGTGGATTCCCAAACCGGAAGGAATCGAGTCCGAGCCCATAGACAACGAAGATGAAGCCTGCGGGCTTTTCAGGCCTCCAGACGCAATTCAGGACCTGTCCCAAGGACTGCGGGTGATGACAAGCTGATCAGGGGAGCCGAAAGAGCGCCCCGAGCCACTAGTACGAAGAAGAGCGAGGACCGAGCAGATTCTCGAGGCAGTGACAATATATATAGCCGGGACAATACACACACCATCAACTAAGAAGGTAACCGCTGCAGCCGGCGTCGTCATCGGTGCTGGAGATGATGGTAGTACAGGGAAATGCATCCCAATCGACTCCGAGCAGTCCCAGTACGTGGCAGAAATCTACGCCGCATTAGTAGCTATAAGAAGCACAAATAAGGATACAGTGCTCACCATAATGAGCGCACAACCGTACATACGTGATGCCATGAGCAAAAAGCTCCCTGGCTGGGAGCATGAAGGCTGGGTCGGTGTTCTGCACCGCGAGGTGCTGCGATGCGTAGCCGCAGAACTCAAGGCGCAGAAAGCACCGACTTTCCTGAAAGTAGCAGCAACCGGCACTCTGGATAGGACGGAATGCAAACGGGCCACTAAGGTAGCGAAGAGGGCCGCAAAGGCCCCGAGCGTAGCAGCGTGGGACCTCTCTCTACCGCTGGATATGGCCCTCCCTGGGCTGAGCCTGCAGGGCAATCGTCAGAAGACTTTCTACCGTAGTATTCATGAGGAAAAGACCAAGAAGTTAACCCCATGGGTGTCGACCACCAAAAATCTTGAGGCAGTCCACTTGGCCGTATATAACACCTTCGACCGCAGAGTTACCGACACCCAGATCTGGCAATCAATGTCAGTGAAGGATTTCCTCCCGCGTACTGCGCAGTTCCTGTGGAAAAGCATCCATAATGCTCACAGAATCGGAACTTACTGGACACACATCCCGGAATGCGAGGACCGTGCTGTATGCAAAGACTGTGAGGTAACGGAGGACCTCAAGCACATCCTGCTCGGTTGTGAGAGCCCCGGACAAGAGGTAATCTGGAGGGCCACTAAGACCTTATGGCTCGAGAAAGAGTCGGAGTGGCCCGAGGTGTCATTGGGCACCGTCCTAGGCTGCGGCCTAGCAGAGTTCCGTGACGGCGGGAAGATAGCTCATGGCGCACAGCAGCTGTATCGGATTCTGATGTCCGAGTCCACTTACCTGATCTGGTGTCTGCGTAATGATCGGGTTATCGCCCAGGACGGTGAGCTGGCCACAGAAGATGAGATCATAAATAATTGGAAGTTCGCTGTAAATCAAAGACTACAGATGGACAAGCTGTTGGCGAATAGGCCACGTAAGGGAAAGCGGCCTGCGCTAGCGCCCCAACTGGTCCTCGAGACCTGGTCCAATACCCTGGACAATGAACGAAGCTTACCGGCCGACTGGCTGCAGGAGCCCAGAGTTTTAGTGGGTAGCCGCACATTCACACGAACCCCGGCCCAACAGCAAAATAGCCGTGGGATCGGATAGCGCCGGAGTCCCACACTGCCCTAGGGCATGCACAACACATTTCTCTGGGTGGTGGAAACCACTCCCTATGGAACTGACTCTCCAAACTTTACAGGCTATACGGGCTAACCAATTGTTAGTTGCTACTGGCTAATAGGGGAAGTCAAAGCTAGCGGAGGGGTCGATACGCGGTGCTATATCCATGCAGCCTCCCTCGGTTGACCGACTTCCTTCCGGCCATTCCGGTCACCTCCGGTCATCCCTAGGCTCCGGTCATTGACCGGAGCCACCCGGTCATCCAGACGAATCGGGTTTTTACGCAATGAAGGATTACTGAGTGTTTCCCGTTTATCCGTCTTCTTGTCTTCTTTCTTATTGTCCTACGACTTCCCATCAGTCCACCTGACTTGTCTTATTGTCAAGAACCACCCTCCTTCCTATTTGGGAATACAATTAGCTACTTAGTATATATATCACTTTAATACGTCTTGTACATCAGATTGATAATTAATGTTGCTTGGCTTTTCTCCTTGCACTGAGTCACCCTTGCATTCGCTACTCCCCTCCGGTACTCCGACTCCGGTCCCCTCCTCGGATTACCTGCCGGTCAAGGTAGTCACTCACCCTTACCTTCCTGTGGTGTTGTGATCCCTTCGTATACAGCCCCGGAGATCTTCCGGTCCCCCGATCTTCCGGTCCTCCGATCCTCCGGTCTATCCGGACTGAAGTTCATCGGCTCGGTATATAACAGTATTATCAATCTCACTACTCTGACTGGCAATGTCTCGCTTCCCTAATCCCAATCTCCCCAACACGGAACAAATCAACCGTGCAGACTCTGGCCGGTCTGAAAGGGATCCTCGTCGAGAATCCCGTATGTTCGACCAGATTGTTCCGCTATCTACTCCGGTCCAGGTTCTCAGACCCTTAATGTATCCAGGACACCCAGTCTCTCCGACGCTTCGCTATGGCCCGCAATTCTCTCGGGCTGCACCTGCTCCACCAGTATCTTTTCCGGCAAACGCTCCGGGGTTGGTTCTTAATCCCTGGACACCTGAAAACCCGGTGAGGTACCCTGTCTCCCCTCATCCACGTGGCGCTGCAGCACGCAGTGCATCCCCCATCGAGGGACCTCGTTTTGTTGAGGTCCCTGAGGACATCCAAGAGGCTCCGGAGGATTCCGGACAAACCGGCCGTCATCGTGCCGGAAGCCTTCATTTATCTCATGATGATCCTCCCGCTGATCGCGAATCGACTCCCTCTCAGAACGAGGGAGACGGTGACGGCGGTGGTGGAGGTAGTGGTGGAGGTGGTGGCGATGGCGGTCCACCAGTTGTTCCACCCAGAGGTCCACCTGGAGGTCCTCCAGAAGGTCCACCCGGAGGTCCACCCGGAGGTCCACCTGGCCCTCCCGGTGGTGCCGATGCTCCGGCTGAGCCGGACCCGGATCCTGACCGCACCTTATTCGTGGATACTCTCCGGACCTTCCGGGAAGCGGTCAACCTTTTCACTGCTCGTCCCCCAGCTCCTCCTCCTCGTTCCAGCCGATCCAATCTCCGAAATCCGGACACCTTCGATGGATCGGACCCGGCAAAACTCTCGTCCTTCCTCACCCAGTGCTATTTGCACTTCGCAGAGCGCCCTCAGGATTTTCCAGAGGACGATGATCGTATTCTGTACATCATTTCGTACCTCCGGGGCAGCGCTCAGCAGTGGTTTTCCCCCAACCTGTACGACCCAACCATCATTCCGGCCTGGGACGGCAACTTTGCCGTCTTCATTCAGGAACTTACCCTGAACTTCGGGCCGCACGATCCGGTTGGGGATGCGGAGGACAAGATTCGCGCTTGCCGGATGAAATCCGGTGACCGGATCACCACTTACATCATCGAGTTCGACTTCCTCTCGGTTCTCACCCGGTGGAGCGATAATGCTCTCCGGTATCAGTTCTATGAGGGACTTCCCCGTCGCATCAAGGATGACATGGTCCATCACAACTATGTCAACAACCTCGATGGAGTGAAGATGGTCGCACGCATCATCGATGGCCGGTACTGGAAACGCGAGTCGGAGAAGTTCCGAGAGCGCGACCGGGAGAAACCTTCCGGTCCCGGCGGCGGCAACGCTGCCGGTGGTCAATCCGGCAACCTGAAATCCGGCAACAGGGGCTCCGGTAAGAGTCCCAACGCGAAATCCTCGAACGCTCCTGCTTCCACTCCCGACTCCGGCAATCCCGGCCACTCCGGCAATAATGCCGGACGTGCCGGAGGCAAGGGTAAGGGCAAGTCCAAGTCAACCGATGCGGCACCTTCCCCTCGCCCCTACGCCGACAAACTCGATGCCAGCGGGAAGATCAAGCAGGACGAAAGGGAGCGCCGCCGGAAGAACAACCTCTGCATGTACTGCGGAGGCAAGGGTCACACCGCCGACAACTGTCAGAAGTGCCCCGGGCCGGCTAACGCTAAAGCTGCCCAGGCCTCGACCCCCGGTAATGCAACTTCGGCTCCGGCGGCTCCGGCTGCCCCGGCCGCCGCTGCAGAGTCAAAAAATTGATCAGCAGCTCGGAACCCTCCGCACCTGGTCCGAGTTGCGTTGACTCCCGGGTGCTTACCGAGGTTCGCCTCAACGCTTCCGCTCTCTTACTTAACACCCTTTATGTCTTTCTCGATATATCTCCTCTCCGGCCGGACATTTCCGAGCCGGAATTATGTTCAACAATCTCTCCGTCTCTCCTCTCTCGAGTAGTCGCGGGATTCAACTCCCGTGTACGTGCGCTTGTTGATTCCGGTTCATCTCATTGTTTTATATCTTTGAAAATGTGCGAATCGAATGGCTTTTCTACGTACGCGGTGAAACCGGTTCGACTCCGGTATCTCGACGGCTCCTCTTCCATCATTGACCGGATGCTCCGGCTACTCCTCCGGTTTCCTTCTGGCGAAGTTCAATATATGGACTTCTTCGTCACCCGTCTCGATTCACCGTGCGACCTGGTCTTGGGATATAATTGGCTCAACCGCATTAATCCGTTGATTAACTGGAATGAAGCCACTATCGCTTTCCGGCCCGGTCCCCCGGGGGAATCTCTGTCGACAACCCCGGATACTATTCCGGGATCTGCTTCGGTAGTTCCGGCTACGGACGGGGCGCCTCCGGCTCAAAATGACCCGGGCATGGCGCCTACACCGACTCCGACGATTCCGCCACTTCCTGCTCCTTCCATGGAGACTCCTGCTCCTTCTATGGAGATTCCCGAGGCCTCCGTGCCTCCTCCGTTCACCACTTGCCCGCTTGTTTCTCTCGTGTCTGCTGCGGCTTACTGCTCCATCATTAGAGACAAGGATTGTTGTCAATATACGCTGCGCGCCACTCCCTCGGAAGAAGCCCGTTCTCGGTTTGCTTCCACCTCCTCTCTGGACCTCTCCGGTTTACCTCCGGAATATCATGAGTTCGCTGACGTGTTCTCCGAGCAGGAAGCCAACAATCTTCCTCCTCATCGAGAATTCGATCTTAAAATCGAGCTTATGGACGGCGAGGAGCCTCCGGTCGGTCACGTCTATTCCCTTTCGCCCTCCGAGCTCGCTGCCCTCCGGGACTTCATTGATAAGAACTTAAAGTCGGGATTTATATACCCGACCCGTTCAAGTCATGGAGCGCCTATTCTCTTCGTTAAGAAGAAGGACGGTAGCCTCCAACTGTGCGTAGACTACCGGGGGCTTAATCGGATCACGAAGAAGGATCGTTATCCTCTTCCACTCATTGCCGATCTCCTCGATGCTCCCGGGAAGGCTCGCATATATACAAAACTTGATCTCCGTCATGCTTACCATCTTCTCCGGGTCGCTCCGGGTGACGAGCCTAAAACGGCCTTTCGTTCTCGCTATGGGTCCTTCGAATTCCGGGTTGTTCCGGAAGGTCTTACCAACGCTCCGGCTGCTTTTCAGCGCTTCCTGAACAGTTTGTTCGCGGATCTGTTGGACGTATACGTTATCATTTACTTAGATGATATACTGATCTATTCCGATGATCCGTCCCAACATTCCGAACACGTCCGGGAGGTCCTCCGCCGGCTGCGAAAGGCCGGACTCTTCTGCAAACTCTCCAAATGCGAGTTCAGCGTCACCACATGTGAATATCTCGGCTACATCCTTTCGCCCGACGGCTTCCGGATGGCTCCGGACAAAATCTCGGCCATCGTCGATTGGCCGGCGCCCCGGAAGGTGAAGGACATCCAGTCTTTCCTTGGGTTTTGTAATTTCTATCGGCGTTTTATATGGAACTACTCGGCGATTACAGTTCCCCTTACTCGCCTCACGTGTTCCAACGTCCGATGGGATTGGTCTCTGGCTTGCAAACTCGCATTCGACACCCTCAAGCATGCATTCACGGAAGCTCCGGTACTTTCGCACTGGATTCCGGATCGACAACTCACCGTCGAGACGGACGCTTCCGACTACGCCATCGCCTCTATACTCTCCATTGTTGGAGACGACGGCGAAATCCACCCCGTTGCGTTCCGGTCCCGGACACTTGGTCCGGCCGAACTCAACTACGACACGCACGACAAAGAACTCCTAGCCATCTTCGACGCCTTCACCCAATGGCGGCATTACCTTGAAGGCCCGGCGTTTCCGGTCGACGTTGTCACCGACCACAAGAATCTGGAATACTTCGCGACGACTAAAATCCTTACTCGTCGCCAAGTCAGATGGTCGGAATACCTGTGCCATTTTAATATGGTTATCCGGTTCCGTCCGGGTAAGCTCGGAGCTAAACCTGACGCTTTGACTAGACGATGGGACGTCTACCCTAAAGAGGGGGATAGG
This sequence comes from Mycena sp. CBHHK59/15, assembly GCA_029204085.1. Taxonomy (NCBI): domain Eukaryota; kingdom Fungi; phylum Basidiomycota; class Agaricomycetes; order Agaricales; family Mycenaceae; genus Mycena; species Mycena sp. CBHHK59/15. The sequence continues at coordinate 64,392 of JARGXW010000169.1, read as the reverse complement.
GCTTTCAGCCAATTGAATCCTCAAAATTTTCGCCCCATTTTCACTCAAGATCAACTCTCCGCGTCGCTCCAGGCCACTTTTCTCGAGGAAATCACCCTCCGTTCCTCCATCGTTATGGATGTTGAGAAGCTCTATTCCGACATTCGATCCCACTACAACGAAGATCCTACCGCCGTAGCAGGTCTTACTTCCGCGACCTCCGGCACTTCACTGCGCTGGAATATCGACCCTTCCAGTCTTCTCCGGCTTGACGAACGCATTTATGTCCCACTGGTTACCGGAGACGCTCCGGACCAGCTACGAGTACGTGTCCTGCAGAATTTGCATGATCACGAGCTGTCTGGCCATTTCGGACAGAATCGCACTCTAGTCCTCGTCCGCCGAGAGTACACCTGGCCGGAGGTCCGGACATTCGTCCGGGACTACTGTCGGTCGTGCATTCTTTGCAAGCGCAACAAAAAGCCTCGGCACCGGCCTTACGGCCTGCTGAAGCCCCTTCCGGTTCCGCTCCGGCCATGGCATTCCATCTCCATGGACTTCATCGAGCAGCTTCCACTCTCCGGCAAATTTGACTGCATTCTAGTGATCGTTGATCGGTCTTCTAAGCAGGTCATCCTCATTCCTTGCGATACCCATATCAACTCACCGGAGCTTGCTCGCCTCTTCCTTATCCATGTCTTTTCAAAACACGGTGTTCCGTCTCACGTTACTTGTGACCGGGGCTCCGAATTCATCTCCTCCTTCTTCCGGTCGCTGGGCGAACTTCTTAATATGGAGATCCACTATACCTCCGGGTATCATCCGGAGGCAGACGGTCAAACCGAGCGTATGAATCAGACTGTTGAACAATATATTCGCATCTACTGCTCTTATCAACAGGACGATTGGGACCGGCTCCTTCCGCTAGCGGAGTTCGCTCTCAACAACGCTCTGAATGCTTCGACCGGCATCTCTCCCTTCTTCGCCAATAAGGGTTACAACCCGGCTATCACGGTTCATCCGGAACGTGATGTGGCCAACATGTACGCCAAGGATTTTGTTGTCGACCTTCAAGAACTGCACCAGTTCCTCCGGGAGCAAATCACTTTTGCCCAGGAGCGCTACAAGGAGACCGGAAACGGTCCCGGGAACCTACGCTGTCGATCGGTGATCAAGTTTTTATCCTGGCAAAGCATCTTCACACTAGCCGGCCTACTCCGAAATTCTCGGAGACGTACCTTGGCCCTTATGAAGTCATTGGCAAGCCCAGTGCCGCCTCCTACACCATCCGGCTTCCGAAAACGTTGTCTCAAGTCCATCCGGTCTTCCACATTTCTCAACTCGAACCGCATGTTCCGAATCCATTCCCCGGTCGTGAAGAACCACCTCCGGCTGCTGTGGAAATTATCGACGGTGATTCGCACTTTGAAATTAAACAAATCGTTGACTCCAAGATTGACCGGCGCTTCCGGACGAAGCTCCGGTACTATGTCGAATGGCTCGGATATGAGAATACCGACGATCAGTACGCTTGGGTTGGCGCGGACGATTTGGATGCAGCCGAACATATTGACAACTTCCACCGGCGCTTTCCGAACAAGCCCGGTCCCGGATTTTAATTCATCACACGGAATAATACGAAGAAAATATTTTCAGAATTCAAATTTACATCATTTCATTATTTACAATATTGCATATTTTTCTAGGTATCATTTGACCCTCATTCCTTTCCTCCGGTCGCTTCTGGTTCCCCCATCTCCTGATCCTCATCATCCTCTAAAACCAAAACCCCGTCGACCTGCCGGAAACCCTCCGGTACCAAATCGCTCATTACCAGCAACTGGACGGGCCCCGGTTCCTCCGACTCCCTCTTGACTGTAACCGGGACCTCCGGTGCAGGCGTTGGTACGCGGGGTGGAACCGGAACCGGTTCCGGGTCGGGCTTGAAGGTGCGGACCGTGATGGTCCGCGGCATCTGCTGGGTAGCGACACTTGATGTCGCTGCGTTTTCTTCGTGCCCTTCCGGCACCTCCGGCGCATCCACATCCATCCGCGCCTCCTCTGCACCCTCCACGACCCGCATATCCTCCGGCCACTCGTCGGAGTGGGACCTGCGGACCCGGGGCGCCTCCAGAACTTCCTCCTCCTCCTCCGACTCGGACGTCGCCCTGCGGGCAACCCGCCGACGCTTGTGTGGGCGCTCTGAATCCGCCTCGCTTCCGTACGCCTCTGCCTCCCTCTGGTCAAGCTCCGCCTCTTCCTCCATCGACAGGTCCCATGACGCGGACTCCGGGTCCTCCTCCATCCAGCGGAGCATACGCTCGACACCGGGGGCAACCGGAACCCCGCTGTCAGGCCGTGCGATGGTCTTTAGAATAAGCTGGCACGCGCGGTATGCCAACTTATACCGCGCGCTGTTGCGGTCCAGCAATTCCTCGACGTTTACCACGCGCTCCAAGAGCACGTGGTACCGGCGACCTCCACCCTCCGGTTTCCTCTCCCGTCGCTTCCGTTCCACCCTCGTGCTCTCGCGCACCTCCCGGTCGCTCCGGATGCTCCGGACCTTCCGGACAGACCGGCGCGTCCTTGAAGGCCCTGCGATCGGGGCTGTTCCCCGCTTCCGGACTTCCTGCGCTTCCCGACGTTTGTTCGGGCGGACGGGGCCTCCGGCGATGCTGCACTGCACGTGTTTAATACGGCACCGCCTGCAGGCGTAGCGGCCGTGCTCGACGACGCACACTTCCCGGACCTTGCGGCAACCCTCGCAAGCTATAGTGGCTGGGTTAGTACCGGAACCTCTGGAGCTATTGCGACGCACCTTTTCCTCCTTCCTGCTCGACGTCGCTGTCCACCTCATCGTTCTCCTCGTCCTCCTCGTCCTCCGCACGCTCCGGGGTTGGCGACCGGGACAGGACTTTGACGGGCGGCAACTCGTCAAATTCTTCGTCTTCTTCGTCGAGCTCCGCGAGTTGTTGCGCCAGCATCAACGCTGACGCAACCTCCTCCTGGGCGGCCTCCGCCCTCCGCTCTGCCTCCGCAGCACGCTCCTCGTGAGCCGCTATCATTGCGGCCCTGCGCGCCCTGCGCTCCTCGCGACGCTGCTCCTCCACCTCCTCCCTCAGCTCCGCTGACGTTGCACGAGCCTTCCCCTTCCCGGTCGTCTCCCCTCTGGGTCTTCCACCGGTGTTGCTCCTGCCGTCCCCGGGCGTGTCCTCGCGTCCACCGTCGTTGTTTCCGTTGGGCTGCATGTTGTTGGGGAGTTGGTTGCTCGGAGGTGGTGTTGGTTAAGAAGAAAGTTTTCTGACTCACCAACGCCAAACAAACAATTGAAAACCAACAGCACATGACTTTTTGATGCTGTTTATTTTCTCACGACTTACCATTATTCGACCATCTTGGTTCCTCATGGGAGAGGAACCTAAGAGGGGGATACTGTTATATCCATGCAGCCTCCCTCGGTTGACCGACTTCCTTCCGGCCATTCCGGTCACCTCCGGTCATCCCTAGGCTCCGGTCATTGACCGGAGCCACCCGGTCATCCGGACGAATCGGGTTTTTACGCAATGAAGGATTACTGAGCGTTTCCCGTTTATCCGTCTTCTTGTCTTCTTTCTTATTGTCCTACGACTTCCCATCAGTCCACCTGACTTGTCTTATTGTCAAGAACCACCCTCCTTCCTATTTGGGAATACAATTAGCTACTTAGTATATATATCACTTTAATACGTCTTGTACATCAGATTGATAATTAACGTTGCTTGGCTTTTCTCCTTGCACTGAGTCACCCTTGCATTCGCTACTCCCCTCCGGTACTCCGACTCCGGTCCCCTCCTCGGATTACCTGCCGGTCAAGGTAGTCACTCACCCTTACCTTCCTGTGGTGTTGTGATCCCTTCGTATACAGCCCCGGAGATCTTCCGGTCCCCCGATCTTCCGGTCCTCCGATCCTCCGGTCTATCCGGACTGAAGTTCATCGGCTCGGTATATAACACGCGGTCGATACTGCTATCGATACTGATGTCGATACATAAAAGGATTTTGCCATCATATCGACAAAAAATCTGTATCGACGCAGTATCCAGTTCCTCCTCCAGAGGAGGAACTCGTCAGAATCCATTTCCGTATCGAAATGGACCCTAACCCTTGCTCCTCTTATCCTTAACCTGTCGCAGTGCAATCAAGAATTACATAATATTAATTTCTCCTATCTACGTCTACATGGCTCGAAAGAAAAGCCCCAGCGCTCCTGCCGCTCCACCTGGCCCGCGCAAACGAACTGCAAGCGCCAAGGGCAAGGCCGTGGAAAAAGCGAAAAAAAAGGCCCCCAAGAAGGCTGAAGTCAGCAGCAACGACAGCGAGTCGGAGGAGGAAGTCGCCGATGCTCCTGGTGCATCCTCCGGCCTAACGAAGATACCCATAAAGTGAGCGAGCAACCTGCCGATCTAAAGGACTGCACTCACCTGTTGTCCAGCTGGAAAGACCCCGCGTGCAGTGAGAAGCTTTTGGCGCTTATTGGGGAGAATAAAAGCATTAAACAGGCCCTTTATCCCCCGTGCAGCGCGAACGCGTCTACGAAGAACGGCGGTGGGAAGAAGAAGGTCGAAGCGCTCTGGAAGCTGTGCTTGCTGCTTCTCGAGGGCGACGACAAGTACACGGAGGCCCTTGCCGCTGCGACCGCAGGCAGCGCAAAGGACAGGTCTTCATGGGCAAATAAGATAAAGGCTCGCCTTCGAACGTAAGGACACTCACCGCGCATGCTATGAACCTGCACTGAATCTCTCTGTAGCATGGCCAAGATCTCACGCAAACACGATGCGGCTATGGGCGAAACTGGTGCAGGGATAGATAATGTCGCGCAGATCGACAGGTCAGTGACAACAGCGTTCACAACGAAGTGGGGTGCATACCTGTACACGTACACCTCCAGTGGATACTCATACAGCCCCTGACAGACGAGATTGAGGCCGACTGTCCGTGGTACTTCGAGATGCGCAATCTCATCTCGGAGCGCCCGAACCTCGTCCTCACCGGGCTTGGAGACAGCACTATGCCCATTGATATGTCGGTTATCATGGCGGGCCCTGCCGCCATCGTTGAGGAGGAGGAGGAAGAGGAAGGGGAGAAGGACAACGATCTCATCTCGGGCTGGAATAAGAGCCCAACGCCCGAACCTCGTAAGCGCAAATACAGCTTCTCCGAGCTCGGCGAGGAGGCTGGCGTGGGCAGCGACTACAAGACGTCGTCCCCTGTCCCTTCCAAGCCCATGGACGACGACGAGCCTAACGTGGATGATGAAGACCTATCAGGGAAAGGGAAGAAGCCGAAGAAGACGCACCGACCCGCCAAGCCCAGCACCTCCACCCCTGCACCTCCACCCATCGTTGCTCCCAAGCCAGTCAAAAAGTCCAAGCTGGCCGAGTTCGGTGACATCGCGAAGCAAGAGGAGTTGTCGCATCAGAAAGCGCTCGAGCTGGCCTCACTTCAGACACAGCAGGCCATTAAAGCGACAGAGATCCGAGGGCAGCTGGGGGAAATAAAGGCAGAGACGAGGAGGGAGGGGAAGAAGGCGAAGCAGGAGGAGCGGATGATGAAGCTGAGGATAAAAGAGCTCAAACTCCGTAACGCCCACGAGCGACAGATGGCCCGACCTGCCAACTTCTTTGATGGCCACTCTTCATCCTCCGGATCGCGCTACATGTCCCCAGGCGGCGACTCTCCATTCGATACCTACAGCAGGAATGCGACGGCTGGTCCCTCGACTTTCCCAGAGTCAGCCAGCTTGGGCAATGGGCTGAATTTCGACTTCGGGGATTCGTCCCAATTCGGCGACACTTACAGCTCAGGCGCCTCGCGCTCAAGCACGTAAATCATGTATCATTCTCTGCATACATAAATAATATCTACCACTTACTGGCCCACTGTCGCTACCCTCTCTCGCTTACGATTTTTCCCAATCCCTTTGCTACACTTGCTACTCGCTACTCACTGTCACTACTCAGTCCAATCTCCCTACGCTGTCTCCGTCCACGATGTCGCCGGTGTTTGTTCTTCGCCCGGAATAGACCTTGTTTAAGATGCTCCCGCTTCGCTTGTCCCGTTTGCATCCGCTGTCGTGGTGCTGCCGGCACCGCGTTTGTGTCGGAGTCGGATGATGATGAAAGTCCTTCGTCTATAAAGGGGTCTGCCATCACTGCCTCATCATCGCTGTCGCCCCGCTCCTCGGCCTCTCGTTCCATGGCGAAGGAATGCACCGCTACGCAAGCGGCGATCCAATACGTGGCGAACTTGTGGGTTTTTGCATCCTTGATATTGACTCAGAGGCCTTTCAGTGAGTGAAAGCGGCCCTTCAAAAATCCGATGGCGTGTTCCGAGCGAATTCGGACCATGGAAACATGGTTATTGAATTCTTCGTTTCCGGGGAGAAGGCTGAAAGGTTTCTTGAAGGGCGCGACCATCCACGGCTCAATCTGACAGCACTGATGAGTAAAATGAAGAAGTCTCGAGCAAAATGATGGACATACGGTGTAGGCCGAATCTCCCCAAATAAATTCACCGTCCTCAAGTAGTGTTTCATGTTCTTTTGCAAGCCTGGTTCCCTCCCAGGCTGTCGAGTCGTGTGCACTTCCAACATAGCCGTATCCGATGTCGATTATACGTAGGTTAGGAAGGGATACAATCTGCCGAACAATGATTATCAGCAACGGAACAATTCATAAACTGTGGACGCACTTGGATATTAAGGGAATAATTGCTCTTACGGTCAAAGTAGCTTTCCCCGAACCAGAACGGGCGGTCAAATAATGCCACAAGAGTGCCATCCACCATGCACCAGCCGTCCCTCCAGGCTTTACATGAGTGCGCCGCAACCCATGCTTTTGCTTTCTCCTTCTCCGCTGCAGTCGGCATGCGCACATATTCTCCCATAAAATCTGCGCGTAGGAGTGCTGTCAACACACGCCGTGTCACCAGTGTGATGGTTCCCTTCCCGACGCCTGCCCAATTCGCTACCTTCTGCAAGCCGGCGGCGTTTCCCGAGTGCCCGAACCGAAACAGTGTGATAGCCAGCTGATCTTCGACAGGCATCTGCGCATTTGAGGAGCTGTTCACGAAGACCGGGTCGTCGCTGATGCGTCTAACGAGGTGGTCGAACGTGAACGGTGACATGCGGACTTCTTGGCAGAACAGATCTGGACGGGTACTTTTCATGACCCCGAGGACGTGACGCATGAAAGCAGGGCCACGCGGGAAAGTATCTCGCAGCTTTTCATACCGCTGTGCATACATTTCCTCCACGTTATGGCGCACCCATTTAGTCGAGTTGTTCCTGCGCGGTGTGAATTCTGCCCTCACGCTGTCCATCAACGGATCGTCCTCTTCGTCGTCCGCATCCCCGCCAGAGTCTGATTCGGACGAGCTGGAGGCACTGGAATCAGATTCAGAGTCAGAGTCCGATTCCGAGCTGTGATATCCAGGCATATGGAGCTCCGGCATCTCCTCGTCGTCTCCGCTGCTGGAGGAGGAAGTTGATGATCCTGTGGAGGTGTCCGTAGAAGATCCCCGCCAGTCCGAGCCCAGCAGATCCGACCAGAAATCACTCGAGCTGTCCGAAGAAGCGGATAGCTCTGTGTCAACAGAGCTGGAATCCTCGCTGCTAGAGTCGGATGTCATGGTGATAGACATCGTCTCGATTTCGTGGCCAACCAATGGTGATAAGTCGACAGGCGGCGGCACTCCAGCTTGCGAGAAGACGCATCGAATTTGTTCTTCCGCCGCAAAAGACTCTTGATGCATGTCATGTGGTGCTGCAGGTAGATCTTGACCACTTCACGAGTTCGCGCCTGGCGCGCTGAGAGGCGGGGCATCTTCGTTGTGACGGGAGGAGTGATTTTAAAGGTCACGTGCGGTGCAGTGGTGGGCACGCAAAACTTAAAGAATAAATTTTGAATAACTTAAGTTACACTCAATTCTAACAGAATCGAGTGCTGTATCCAAATCAAAACGGGGTCGGTCAAAGCTGCCGTCGATACTTGATCGATTCTGCGTGATGTATCGAATCAGTATCTACATCAGTATCGACCGTGTATCGACGGCCTCCGCCAGTTTTGACTTCCCCTAATGTACCACCCAAACAAAAAAAACAAAAAAAAAAACAAAAACTTCTTAGGTAGTGCCCCCAGCAGCAATGGGAAGTCTTGGTTAAGAAAATATCAGACTCTGAAGCCGGAGCAAGGAAGCGCCAGCACCTCTAATTTTACCAGACCATGAAGTACACAGGAAAAACCACGACTGTATCTGGAAAAACACACACATCTAAGTCGGAAACTCCTCATCAATCTCCACCTGCGTGCAACTCCTCGTCAACCTCCATCTCTGAAATGTCCGTGTCCGCCAAATCAATCTCGGACTCCTCCTCGTCATCATCACCACCAGCATCCGAATCAGACAGCTCCGCAATTTCCGCGGCCGAGGGAATGTTATAAAGTGCTCGTACCTTGTTCCCATATGCCTGCATAAACTCCAGCTTGCCCATTTTCTTCCATTCCGAGTGGGCTGGGTTGAAGGCATACTGAGCCAGTGGGAAGGCAACACCAGTGTCAGCATATCTGGCCCGCTCCTTCACTGTGAGCTCATTGTAAAACTCGGGAGTGAAGAAGTCAATCGGGACTCCGGGCGGCCAGACGAGACCCATGTCAGAGGCGTCCAGAAGCGGGTCGTTGCGTATGCAGGGTTTAGGTTTCCTAGAAATATGTTAATTCAGATGTCGAATAACCAGTTCAATGTAACGCACATCTGTCCAGGCCTCACATTGCGCAGCCTATACTCCTCGGACTTTACATCAATATATTTGACGAAGAATTTGGTCACAGTAGGGTTGCGTCTGGGTTTCTCACACACAACGGAGACCTTTTGACTATGCTCATCGTCGGAGTGAACCTCCTTGACATAGGCCATGCACTGCACGGGCTTTCGCAAGTTGAGTCTGCTCACTGTCTTGAATCGAGTAGCACATACCTGAAAATGAAATAGTAAGCGGGTTGGGAGAGACCGAGTGAAGGAAAGGCGTACACGGGTTCGGCCTTTGAAGGCGACAGAGTGCTCGACCGACTGACTGAGGCTTCACGGCTGACGCCTCTCTTTTCTTGTCTTGGGTGCAAGGGTGCCATAGACGTAATTATCGTAGATGTCGCACATGAGATTGTGGTCTTGGGTGATGTTGTTGTCGACATTCAACCCGGAGAGACCGAGCGTTCCAGACATATACTGGAATGCGGCCACCGCCACACTGCGATGAAGTTTGTTGTACTTGGATAGGAGTGGACCGTCGATGTCGGGACAGAAACCCTTGAGGCCAGCCTTCTGGACCATGGTAAAGGCACAAGCAAGATGTGCTTCAGAGATGCGCGCAATATTGTTCGCAATAGGACCAGGAGTTGATTCAGCAGTTGTCTTGAGCCGGGACGCTTTGATAAGAGCCTCCGCAACAGCGGTTCTCGATTCGTCGACAAGGTTTCGCATGTGTGCACGCTGGTCTTGGACTTTGTCGAAGCGCTTGTCGTAGTGTTGGCGGGCCTCAACGGCGGAGGGGAGAATATTGTTCTGGGTAATCATACCGTAAAACGCGCGAATAACACGCTGGAATGCCTTCTGCACCCGTGGAATCAGTTCACTGTATGAAGTCAGCGCATGAAACACATACCTGCGTCGGTTTCGCCTCGGGCAGCACCTCCTTTGAGCGAATTCTCAGTGTATTGCGCACCCGTTTCTTCTTGGGTGGAGCCCCACCCTCATCTTCCTCGTCATCGGCATCCCCAGCCGCAGGACCCTCCTGTCCCGGCAGCGCATCTCCCGGCTGCGCTGGACCGTTGTCTGCAGTCACCCCTGCACCTGCAGCCGAACCCGAGGCACCCCTGGACGAGCCTGAGGCACTCCCCGCCTCCGCACCCGTACACCGCTTCTTCTGGGAGGGACCGGCGCTCATGTCGGCCTCAGGGGTGTTTGTACTCCCTCATTTGCTGCCAGGAGCTGGTCCCTTCATGAAGTGGACCCTTGGCTTAGCAGATTTCTTCCTGGCCTTCCCCTTGTTGTTCCCCTTAGGTTTCCCTTTGTCCCCAGCCATAGATTGAGGAATTGAGAATGAATCAGAGGGAGGGAGATGATGAAAGAGAAACCAAAATTAGGACATCAGTGATCGACCGCCTCGAGGACTTGCGCACACGTGGGCGTGAGGGAGACCAGACAGCGACACAAGAATAGATTCCCAGACGCATACAACGTTGAGACCATCGACCCGACACCGGCGCGCTTGACATGGATGCCACGCTTTTCGTGGGCTATTGCCGACGACAAAGACGAGGCGTGCAGGGCAGCGGGGAAGGTCCGGGCAGACGGAATCATCATGTACAGCGACAGGTCCGGGTACAAGGGTGGTGTTGGCATGGCGGGAGTGACAACAACAAACGGGTGTCGAGAGACTCGACGATTCTTCCTAGGCTCCATCAAAGATCATACCGTCTTCGAGGGCGAGCTAACAGGAACAATACTTACCTTAGATATTGCCAGGAAGACCCCTCGCATCCGCAGCCTTACCATCCTCCTCGACAACCAATCCGGTATCCGAGCCCTTGCGGCCAATCGCACCCAGCCCGGCCAGTACCTCATCCAGGAGTTCCATCGGCAGCTCGACAGGTTGCTGAAGGCGAAGCCTGGATTGGAGGATTACATCCACGTGGCCTGGGTCCCGGGGCACGCAGATGTCGAGGGAAACGAGCTGGCAGATGCGGCCGCAAAGGAGGCAGCAGAGGGGGCCTCAGACGAGGTGTTTGGGGGCAAGGTCGAGCTGTTCAACTCAGCCCTGCCTGCGAGCATCACGGCGCGTCGCGCGGAAGGGACGAAGTGCATGGCGGCTGAGTGGAGAAAGGAATGGTCGCAATCGTCACGTTTTCAACCCATGCTACCCCACTTGCCCATACATAGTTGAACCCGAAAGATCCAATATACCCGTACTTACAGAAAACTCGTCTCGCTTTACCTCCTGCTCACCAACCCACGTAGAACCCACTAGTCCAGGATACGTAGTAGCATAATACGCCGTAAACGGCGTGCAGTTACTAGGGGAAGTCAGAGTGGTCGATTTAGCGTCGATTCAGAGTCGATTCTGGGTTGATTCTGGGATTGATTCTGATTCGATTCTTGATCGAGAATCGACCAAGAATCGACCAAAACAAGAATCGACTCAGAATCAATGTACCGACTCTGGAGTCGGTACACGTCAGAATCAATTTGAGAATCGACTTCGGAATCGACCCCCCTCCCGTTCGCCTGTCACACTCAGTTACCCTTCTGTTTCCTTCATCACGTTTAGTTATCCTCTGTCACACAAAGTCTCGACTGTCTCATTACACCAGATCAATATATATTTTCTGCTCGTACTCTACTACCGTCCACCATTGTCCTATCCATATATGGCCCATGCTAGAGAAAAACCTGCTAAGTCCCCAGCCTCGAAGCCAGCAACCCGAAGCCCCCTGCCCAAAAGAGGGTCCAGAAAATGGGATGTCACACTGAATTATATTTGACTATATTTATTGAGGTGTTACAGCAGGTTACAGTTCTCCTGGTCTAGTTGTTCTGAGTATAGAATCGACACAGAATCGAGTTCAGAATCGGGACGGTCAGAGTAGGAGTCGATTCTTGATCGATTCTCGATCAAGAACCACATCAGAATCGATTCGAGAATCGACCCAGAATCGACGTTGAATTCTCCACTGACTTCCCCTACTATAAAAATGGAACATTATTATTACTGTACTATTTCAACCATAGGTTCAGGTGACGGGTGACGGAGGGTCGTGAACTGAACCTATTTGGTACCAGTGACGGTGACAGTCGAGTTTTCAGGCCCAAATAGGCTCAAAAACACCAAAATTTTATCTCCGGCATTCGCCGGACTGCCTTTTATGGGAATTTTGATGTGATTGCCGAGGAATGAACTTAGGAAAAATGAACTTGGTAGGTGACGGGTGACATGGCGTGAACCTATGGTACAGTATACTGTTCCAAGCTCGGGCCGTGATCCCGATCTCTGACACCAAGTGTCAGACCGCAGCCGTGGCAAGTGTCCGCGCTCTGCCGCGTACCCGCGCCCACGGTGCGTGCCCCCAGTGTGGCTTCGGCATCTAACGATGATCATCGTTTGAGGCGACTCGGGCGGGTCGTTGCTGTTCGGCAATTGTCATGCCAGAGTGACGCCGACTGCGACGGTAGTTCAGTGTGCTGCTCTGGTCTTGTCAGTGTCCCAACATTTTTAACGTGCACACCATCTCATATTTTCGGTTCCTTGTAGGCCTTTGGACCAGGCGAGGGCGCTGGCATCGGGTCATGCGTGGATTTAAGTGCCTGCTCCGGAGGTCAGCCATTTTCAATGTAGAATATTCTTCGATCGTTCTAACGAGATCACAGGTTCTTGCTCCGCGTTCGGCACAACAGGATTCTGCGATGCTTAGTGGCACCTATTCAAGCCTGTGTCACATTAGCAATCCACTAGCGATGTTTTTTGTTGTAGATCAATTAATAACATCGTTGAAGTTGTAGTGCTATTGGCTTTGAACTTGAGATCATCATCCAGGTTTGCCGCAACCAGCCTGAATTTTGTTCCATTGGTCACTGCGCTTCGCAACAAGTTCTGTGAATATCGGATCGTCGAGGCCTGAGTCATCCGACCTGAGTTTTCTCTTTCGTAGATTTGGAAAGCTGATTCTGTGATCTCACTCGACGGTGGGGACAATCGCCAATTCGGAGACTCATTACTTACGCTACTGACCCGCTTCACTGGGATCTCTGCGCTGGCGGTCACGGCTCAACCGTGATAATTGCAAGGAAAATATTAAATTCCAGTCATAACAGACTGAGAAGCATAAAGTCCCTGTTTCTAACTATAGATGGGATAAACCATAATGCAGGTAGGTCGAGCAGTGCACCGAGTGTGAGCACGGAGAACAGCGCCGCGAGCGCCAACACCCTCCGCCGCGTACATGCCCGCACAACTCCGCAGCCGCAAGCGGGAGGAAGAAGAGCGCGCCGTGCGTGAGGTACGCCGCGCGCTCGTAAGGCGCTGCAGCATGCGGGCGTTCCGCCGCCTCAAGGGGAACACGCTCCTGAGATTCTCGATGTCGGGCGCCGGCGAGCCGTCGTCCTCGTCGTCTCCCCCGACCTGCGCGTGGTCATGTCTTAGGGTGACCTGTTGGATTGAATGTAACCAAGACGGTCTACAAGCCCGTCTGTTTTCAACAAAGCAACTGATGATGACGACGGCAGAGGACACACCTCTGACCCTGCCAAGCGGTAAAGCACTCGACCTCGCCTGTGTCGCCGAGCGAGAGCGTGCCGAGCGCTTCGATGGTGGGGTCTTGCTCGGGCATGTGGGAACGATGCGCGCCGTTGGGCGCCTCCGCGGCGAACTTGATGCTCAACGTGAGCGGGTGGCGCTCGTGCGACACGACTGCCTCTAGCGCCTCTTTTCGAGCTGCCGGGTGCGTTGGCTCATCTCCACGATCTTCGCGTGCAACTGGTCCGTGCCTGCGAGGATGGACCTGCGAACGAAAGATTAGTTGGGCAGCGGGATACCGAGAGGCGACCCCGCCGTGTGCCCTACCCCGCAGCCAGGAGCCCTACCAGAGACATCTAAGTCCGGTACTACGACTAAAACGCGAGAGAAAAAGATGCACCGCACGGACAGGCACTCTTGCACCCACAGCGCGCACGGCTGGCATGGCACACAGTTGTCGTACGTGAGCTTGAGCTTCAGCCTTCGGCACTCCGCGCGCGACAGCTCGCCTGCCATAAAGGAATTCCATCAGCACTCTGTATCGAATAGAGATAGAGCTGGTCTCCCCGATGCCCTTAACATCGTATCCCACAGCCCAAGGATGTCTCACGGTAATCCGCCTTGAGGAGACCAACGCGATACAGGAAGGAGGACGACGAGAAAGCACACACGTCGCACACGAGGCAGCCGCTTCGACTTGATGACATTCTGCTCCTCGTCCATCGGCGGTTTTCCGCGGCGGGAGACGCCGCAAGTGAATCGCACGGGGTGGAGGCGAATCGGGCGGGCGGGAGGGCGATGTCGGGAGGGCGCGGGCAGCGTTCGGATGGAGGAGGCGTCGTGGGCATATGCGCGGGAGACGCGAGCGAGGTGTCATACTCTGCTCGCCGTTCGCTGGAGTGAATCACCTGCTTTAATTTCCTTGAGACAATGGCTCCCCGCTGTCATGTCAATGTTGAAACACCAGATGAACAGTTGAAGTTAAAAATGGTGGTTCTGAGTAGAATCGCAGGATGCCTCACGAGCACCAAGCAATTATTTAAAGAGCTCAGATTCACGTATATTCAGTTTCCAACATGGGTATCTCTACTCCACTAATGCCCCCTCTAATAAATCAAGGGCAAGAGCCGCGGAACCCCAGGAGCTTTGATAACCGTAACCTCCGTGCCTGGAAAGAGCCTGTCAATGCAAGTACCTCAGCCAGAAAAGCACCTACCCGTAGTTGAAGACGACCGGGACTTTCGTCTGATCCTTGCCTACAGCCCATTCGACTTCGAGTCTTATACCTCCCTTGCGCCCCGGCCGCAAACCACATCCTTCCTCGATTATAATCGGCTGGAGATCCTCTACGGTTGGTTGGCGCTGGGCACGGATTTCGGGAGGAGCGAGTTCAGGACAGAGCGCGAAACCGCGCTGCAGGATGTCCAGTGTCGTCTCAGGGCGGGGAACAGGGTACCTGAACGATGAAGACTGAATGTTTCTGGCACGGCTAGCAAGACGAGCAAGGCCAACCAATCGTTCTCGACTTTGATGCCCCCCACGATGACCTGAAGCGAGTATCAATGGATGTCAATGGGAAGATCTGAACTGTCCGTACGTCGCCACTTCTGCGTGGAATGATATACGTCCACAGTCCATCCCTGCTGCTGGCCGCTCGTCCGAACCTGACCCATGGAGCTCTCACCAAGACCGTCTGACCGCGAATTGGATAGACGTCTTTGTCTTCTACGCCGCCCAGGGTCCGTGCCCCCAGTCCAACGCAGACGATAACCGCTGCAGGTGACGCAAGGCATTTGCGCTTGGTGAATACCCCGGCACCGCCTTCGACGACTTGTGAGATGTGCTGGACGGTTCCCTGAACGATGGATCCACCGCGAGCTAGAAAGCGAGACATCAGATAGTTCAGATAGATCGGGCTGTCAATCGTGAGTGTTGTGAAGGATATTCCTTCGGCTATGTTCGGCGGGAGAGCATTTGAGGGGATGGGTTTATACTGGGTAGGGATGAGTATCCAGGATCAATTCCGCACAAGATGAGAGGCGCACGTCTGGCATAACTGAAAGGACCTCTGGCGTCACGACCGGTTCTGCAAAAAACTCATTCTCCTGGATTCGTAGAAAACAGCCCTCCGCTGGACCTCCTGGGGCGGATAACTCCCACATGGTTTTGAATGTATCCTGATCCATCTCTATTGGGCGCCGTTATCGGGGCAAGTCCCAGATGCAAGTGCAACGCACTTTGCTGCCTCACGTCTGGTCCTGCGAGACTGACATGATGTGCACCCTTGCTATGGGGATCGGCATAGATATATACATAGAGAGAAAGACGCTCACTGCCCAGTGGCTGGTGTACTTGATAGTCTTGGGATCGCTAGGGAGGATCTCAGCGATGATTGTAACTTGATATCCCCCCTTCTCTTGGATCAACACGGCAGTAGTGAGACCGACAACACCTGTGGCAAAATTAATACGGTATATATAAATCGAAAGTGGAAGTCAGAACCGGCTCCAAGTATCACCACTTGCTTGAGGTCGGCCATGGAGGTGGTGGGACTGTGAGAGAGATTAGCCTTAGGGGCTTCGCCGCCGGCCAACCGGTACTAGTAGTGCATAGTGGGAACAGCTCTAGAGCTATCGGGCTAATGCGAACACCCACACTCTCTAGAGCTGAACTTCGCTGTCTACGTTATCGTCGGGTGGATTTGGATTCAATTTGGATTCGGTGCGGGCTTCCCGAGAGTCTAGGGCATGCTTGAGGGGGAAACTAGACGAGACCGACTAGCCGACGCGTCAGACGCGCGGCATCGGCCACGCAGCGTCCAAGCAAAGAACAATCAAGTTTGAGAACCAGAGACGCGTTGACACGCGTTGCACACGTGTGAAGCTAGCCACGCCTTTTAGTCGGCAAAGCAACAAGTCACCGTCGATGACGTCAGCCGCGGCAAATATAATCGCACAGGGGTTGCCAAAGCCTTTGGACTTCCAGCGCCGAAAGCGGTGGAAGAGGGGGTGAGCAGGTATGTGTTACGAGTCGGACAGATACCGGGTCAGCTCCAGGTAGAGGCGACCGAGAGCGCTGGTGGAAAGGGTCCGTGCTGAGGTGCCCCCAAATTCAAAATTGCGGCAATGTCTGAATGAGATTGAGGCTGTCATCAACGGCGCCATGTCGTGGAAACTTCAAAACCACGGAGGCCTTGCCTGCAAACTAGACAGCACCTTGACCGCGCGTTCGCCCTGTCTCTCAGACGTTGCAACCCAAAATTCTGCTACCTAGCGGTTACAGTTACAGCATGGCCCAGGGTCGAGCACGCAAGACGAGCCGCTGCCTCCGACCTCCAACCCGTCCAGTGCGCCAGCTGGGACACCTAGTGCTCGGCCGCCGATACCATTGAAAATCCCCAAACCGACCCTATGCGCGCACCCTGGGAGGGAGCCTTCATTTAGGAGCATGTTTGGCTCGAGGCCAGTCACCGCAGACACAGTACGGATTTTTATCCCAGAGACTCAATACACAATACAATTCCGAGATACACTATAGATATACAAGAAGAGGATGTACCTGTAAATGAACCTGGTGAACTGAGGCTAATCTTCCATGCCAATATTCGAAATAGATCCAGATGCGCCCGCCCAAGTACTAGATTAGTCCATACTTCCACCCAGATCTTCAGCGATGATGAGTGCCGCCTTTTCTCCGATTGCAATCGCAGTGGAGTAGGTGTTCTGATTTCTTTCAATAATTGTCGCGGTTTCGTGTGTGGTTCGACTTACCGAATTGACATTGGATGGTGGGATAGATAAATCGGCAACTTTCAACTTTTTGATTCCATAGACGTTCAACCTACTGTCAACGACACCACCTTTCTCAAGGGGTTTCATCGCACAAGTTCCTAGCTGAGGAGAATTCACAACACATCCATGGCTCAAGCAGATGATGAACTTACCGAGTGCCACGTTGTTTCGACAAACTGCCTCAAGTTTGCGTCGATGGCTTTATCATCCTCCGCGGAGTAAACCAATCTTGGCGCATCAAACGGAACAGGACCCGTTTCGGTAAGAGCCACAGGACTGTCATCCGCGAACTGAGGATGCGCTGGTATAAGGGCACCACGGAATGATGGCAAACGCCGGATAAGTTCACGCCTTTTTTGTATCCCCAACGAAGAGCGACAACATCAACGGGACTGCAAGTTCGTCAGTGCTATGAACTCGATCGAGAAGAAGTGTGTGTACTTGGACAAGAACCCAGGCTGGAAGTTTGGGGATGCATATGGATCCGAAGAAGAAATATGAAGGTATCCTCTCGACGCAGGATATCCCTTTCATTAAGTAAATCAGAACATATTCAGGGCACTCAGTCAAAAGCATACCAAGAAGCAGCCAGAGCACATGAAATTGAGGGGCGGAAGAGCCGACTGATCAGCTGGAAGGCTGCAGACTATGGATCAGGACACGAAGCGGTGGACTGGCAGACAGCTCTGTACCCGGGCACAGAACTCAGCCAAAACAGAGGCTTGTCGGGTTTGTTTGCGAACACTTCGTTCCAATATGCCATAAAGTCTGGACCCAGCTCTGCCAGCTCCTCAGGATGAGGTCGCATCTTGATCGCCGCATCGACACCGCTATTGTTGATGAATTAATTAGAGGCGCAAAACGATACGCTATATCTCACTTGGAACCCATCATGCCAGATCCATCCTTCTCCCACTGTTCGAGAAGTCTTTTCCACGTCTCCGGTTCTCCTCGGAAAAGAGAATCGCAGGTTGTTGTGCTCGGATCGGCGATATACGGTGACACAACAAACGCGTGATCTGTTATTCGTTTGTTCCTCAGAATATGAATGTCCATGAGGAAAACCGCACGAACCCTGGTAATTTTCTCCGACCCCGGGAAGGTCCGTTACAATATTGATGCCAGCCTTTTCAAGGACATCCTTCTTGCCAATCCCCGAACGCTCGAGAATCAAAGGGGATCCCATCGCACCGGCGGATACCACGACAAGTCTGCGTGCTTTGACAGTCCGTATGTCTTGCGGCGCAGACTCGTGAACCCGCTTGTCAAAGATATATTCCACACCGACGGCACAACCATCCCTACATAATGTAGCATCGGTTCGTGGGATGAAAACGAGCTTACTTTAGTACTACACGATTGACCAGGCATCCATCAAGTACCGACAGGTTATTCAAATTCTTGTTGTACACATAGTGATGCTGGGTTTCTCATTAGCATCTTGATAACGATCATGATGTTGAACTCACAGCAACATCAGACCGACGCCCGTTGCTGGAGATCCATTTCGGCATTTGCTAAAACAAATGATATACACTTATGAATGTAGATGAGAATTTCAAGGAAATCAATCGTACAAAAAAAACATTGATCGAGGCCAAGTCGAGACCATTCCCTTCATCATTCCAAGGGCGATTTTCTTCGAATCGTGGTCCGAGCTCGAGGAATTGCTTCCCGACATCAAGAACTTCCCCACCAAATGAAACTTTCAGAGGGCCGTTGGAACCATGAGTAGGTTTCTTGGGATTGATCTCATATGTTTCGGCCTAGAGAATGATGGACGTGAACAATTACTTCAGAATAACGCAGAGGAAAATATCACCTTCTGTAACAGCGGGATGAGCGCTTGGGAAGACCAACCGACATTTCCGAACTCGTTTTCCCAGTCATCGAAATCGGAGGCGGCGGGTCGACTGTACAGCATAAAGTTGACAGAAGAGCCTCCTCCGATACAGCGCCCAGAAGGTACCACGACAGATCGTCCCCCAACATGCTCGGAGGGCTTCGAGGTATAGAACTGCATTGTCTTACTTGTTGGTGCGAGATGAGTAAGGTACTGCCCAGGTTGGATATGCTCCTTCTTGTCCTTGGTGGTCGGTCCGCTTTCGAGAACTAGGATTGAGAGATCTGGAAAAGCAGCCGCTAGACGACTAGCGGTAATGCAGGCACTAGTTCCTCCACCGGCAAAAATGAGATCATACTCTGGTTGGATGGAGTGGGGAGCAGCCATTGTCGATAGTATGTGTTTAAAGACTGAAAGATGAGGTAGGAACGCCCGAAGCTGGGCAGTTAATATAGTAGGGGGGATTAAACTGGGGCTTGGCTAACGACATCAAGCTTCGCTATCATTTGTGGACCCACTGCGAATGACAGCTCTACTTATGGTCTATTGTGCCCTCAAGAAGTATGGTGTCATCAACGGAGAATTCCAAGTCCGGACGCGCATTACAATAGATAAGTAGGTTGGGCACAGGTAGAGCTTAGGTTTTCCAATCGGAGTTTAGGTTACTAAGTTTGCTGGGTGACGGAACTTCCCTAACCCCAGTGGAACTACACGGCTGCGATCGGGCCGGTATCACCATTGAGTCCGAGCAGGTTGACTGATGTCCATGCACAGAAACACACACACTGGCACCGCAAAACCTGACTTATCCCTGGGCCGGAGACCCCAGCCAATGTTAGTTAAGGACCCACGCTCCAGCGGTCAGATGGGCAATACATCATTTTCTAGGGTGATTTCTGTAGGTCCCAATTTATACCCAGACAATCGCAGTTTCTGGAATCTGATGTGTCTGAGACACTGGCAGACCGAAAACCAGCAGGTACGTGGGTCCTCCATGCGGTACAGGACACACTGCCGTATATTGAGTGGGCGCAAAAACAGTCAGGCGCCTGCAGCGTGGACCATTTAGCGACTCTGTTTCCGAGCCTAGATTTGTTTTTTCGCACCTTCAAGAATTAACATACTTTCATATTCAGCCCGAAACAAAATATTCGAGTGTGTACATGCTCAATTATTTACTCTGTGTTGTGGGATTGTGCTGCTATAACTTCATGCACACTTTTATTAGCCGAACGGGCCTAACCATGCCTGGGTAGTTGCTGCTCCCATAAATTCGACCCTAACTACAGACGGCGAATAACTCTCGCCCGACGATTGATGGCCGCCTCGCAATACACATATAATAACACCCCCACTTGATCTTTTATTTTTCAACCTCGCCCCAACCATGGCACCTGTAGTGGTTCCCGGCCTTAATGTTGCTCTCCTGTAAGTAACGAGGCTTTAATTCGCGCATTTAATCTCTTACTTACCGCCCGCCAGAACTGGTCCATTAGTAAAAGCTGCCGATCGCTTCCAAAATCTATCTTACTAACTGCATCCTCAGGTCCTTGGATATATGTGGGGCTATTGCCTCTATGGTGTACTGGTTGTACAAGTCTGTGAGTAAAATGCCCATCGATATTCTGAATCGAATGCTGAAACGGTCAAAGATATTTACTCTGAAGCCTTTCCCAACGATCGGCCTGGAATCAAGGCCGTCGGTATGTTCCCTTTTTCGTTGGTGAACTGAAGGCTCAAAATAGCTCATCACAGTGTTTTCCATGTTCATCCTGGAAAGTGTGTTTACCATTTTCATGACTATTGCAGCATGGAATGCATATGGACCGGGATGGGGTGACATCGAAACTTTGGCCATCATGGACTGGTCTTGGGTGGTCTTTCCTCCGCTCAACGGCATTTGTAAGTCATAAAAAAATCCACCCCGCCGATTGATACAAATTATTCCAAAAGTGTCAGGCATGGCACAGAGCTTTTATATCTGGCGTATCTGGAGCCTGACACACAAGTTGTGGCTTCCAATGATCATTGGATGTGTAAGTGGGTTTCCTGTGCATTGCGACAACCATTCATGGGACTAGATAATGCTGGTGCAAGTTGTTGCAGTCTTCTATTTTGGAATCGTCGTAGGTCATCCATTTGTGCATTCCAAAGACTGGTTTCACAGCATGCAGGTGAGCATCGAAGGACGCGTTGTCGAACGGTTGTTAGCTCTGTCACCTGAAATTACGGTACATGATTTGATCAACACTCCATCCTTTCTTGCTGACAAGTTTGTCTTCACAGCTCTGGCTTACTGGCAGCGCCACGTGTGATATCCTGATCACAATCTCGTTGGTCTTCATAGTAAGTTCACCAATAAATTCGAAGATATACTTTCACTGAACGGTGCAAGCTTGGCCGGAGAAAGCGACATACCAAATTTCAGCGCACAACCAGCACAATCAATAGATTAATTCGGTTTTGTGTGGAAACTGGTTCCGTTACAAGCCTAGGAGCCTTGATCGAGGTTATCCTGTGGCTCAGCTGCCGCCAGTGGAACTTTCACTTCATTCCGTAAGTTTTTCTTGACTACTGGCACGGTCATAAACATTTGTGACGCTCGATAGATTCCTCGTACTCGGGAAACTGTCAGCCAAGGCACTCCGTTCCCCGGTGATTCAGTATTAACTGAGTATAGGTACTCGAATATGTTGATGGCGACGCTCAACTGTAGAGCTCCCATGTCCCGACTCGGAGGCGATGGCACCGTTTTGTCGGGCAACGTTCCTGCAAGTTCCTTTTGGGTTGATTGTGCCGACAAGCCAACACACCTGGGATCTCGTGGAGGGACCGGTGTGCATATATCCCGCACTATCAACATTCAAAACGATCGCAACACTATTATCATGGATGTACGTCACTGTGGGCATTGTAACTTTGAAACCGACATATGATTTCCAGGATTTCAACTCCAATGTCGCTGGGGACAACAAAGGCTTGGCGGTAAGAGACAAACAGACCCCTCAACTTGTCATCTAGTAGTACAAACCCAGCTGTTGTGTTCAAAATGTCCATTCCACTGGCACCCTCTCTACGATCCATGTTTTATTGAGGGCTCTCGATCTTCGTGATTCGGCTTGTGTACAACACTTCCAGCAATGTCTTTTTATTCTCAGGCGGGCCAAGTCGTTCCCAAATTGCTGACCCTTATTCGAGCTTCTACGCTACTGGATATATTAAACATATGTTTCATATCAACTCACCCATTCGGGGCGCGCGCATCATCAGACGGAAGCTGAGAAACGGCGCAGAAATAGGGGAGAGCGCAAGTGTTCGCAACTGAATGACTCAGATACGTATCTGTATCGTGACTGCTACTATTGTGCGAGCGATCATCGAATAGAGAACAGTGTCGCAGCGTCGACCAGCAGCGGGTATGATCAAAAGACACGTGTCCGTCTCTGCGTAGAAATATCGCCACAGCACAGCGCAGAGTGGTTCTGATTTTTAGGTCACAAGTCAAACCCACGACATGCGTTTGAGCACGCAAATGAAGGTGCAAGGTATGGCACGTCGGTGTGTTCGACGACAAACGTACTGGCTAGGGGTGCGTGGGTGTGCATCTGCATTTATCAAATTTCAAGAGTCGCCGTGGATTGCATACAAAAAATTGCTTTCCTCGGCAGATGAATGGATATTTTATATATTAGTCGCGCTGCTAGCTTCTACACGAAATCTTCAGCACAAGAGCAAGGAGCGGCAAAAAGAAGGGACTCACAATAATTTAGATCTAATGGCGCCGTCGTCTAGCACTGGTTCCGACCTTGTCTTACTTTTCGATGACGGTGGAGGTATTTGGTGCTGCCAGGACTCCATATCCGGAGGCGCGTCAGAATCCAGGAGCAATTTCCCCCGGGCGCCGCCTAGGCGCTCGCACGCCTCTAACGCGTCTGGGTGAAAACACACGGGTAGGCCCCCCTGCGGTAGAAGAAGCCGTGGCAGAACACGCGTATGAAAAACGCGGTGGGCGACTGAGGCTCCCTGGATTGACGCATCAGCGGATGCAAGGGATAGCCTGGATCGACTCACAAATTGTTGGAAAATGCCGCCCATGACGGCACTGACCGCGTCGCCCTGCACTTTGTACAGCCCCACCGTCTTCAGCAGGTCTGTCCTATCCGCTAGGGTAGTCTCGTTCAGCCGCGTCGAGTCGATCGTCGGCGTCCACCGCATCACGCGCCCCAGCCCCCACTTGGAGCCGACCTGCTCGCCGAGGAAGTAAGTGCTCAGGACGTCCGTGGGGATCTTCTGCAGGTCGTGCGTAGGTTTTAGATGTGGCGACGAGGCCAGCAAGAGGAGTAAGTACGATGTCAGCACCCGTCGGCCTGGCATGGTGCTGAGCATCCAAGGTCGATGAAGGTACTGAAGCAGACGCACCAATGAAAGCAACCTTTGCGTTGTGACCGTGTATAGCAGCAGGATGGCTGCCATGGGTCAGGATCCGCGCAGCGAGCTCTACAGGGAATTTTAAAGGCGGAAACAGTCCGTTCAGGTGTTCTGAGAAGACCGCGTCCGGCTGCCTACGCGCCGATGACGACGAGTAGGATTCACGGGGTTGTTTCGATTGCTCAAAACCGTCGTTCTGAAGACCAAACGACGAGCTGTGCTGGTCTATTGCAGTCTCCCCTCCGCTGCCTTCACCTCGCACCTCCGTTGCACGGCCATGCGCCCCGCCATCCGCGCGCTGTCCCTTCCGCAGTGGTAGCTCATCCTCACGAGATGCTCTATAGTCCTGCTGCAGCCGTATGCTAGGCTCACGGGGAGCTGTCCGCGGGTATGGAGGCGGATTTTCTCGACGTCCCGGGTAATGTTGCTCAGGCTGCTCTCGCTTTTTGAGCGCGACGAGCCCGAATTGTCGTGCGCCTGGACGTATAAGTTGTCGATATTATTTATTCGAGAACAGGAAATACCTGGGGAGATTCTGGAGGAGGACTGTGAGGGTGGGGGTGGATGGGAAAAGACGGTGCGGTTGAGACAACGGGCAGAGAGCGACCGGGACATGGCTTGTCTGCGCGACACAGAAAAAAGATCGGTCACGTGCGGGAGGTGATCAGGAGAGATCAGGTCATCAACGTAATCTGCAATGCTCAGACAACAAACAGGAGACAGGAAAGCAACACGACGTGCAGATGTGAGTACTAGCAAAGCGACTGAAGAATATAAAATAATAAAATAAAGTCAAGAAGAACATCATCATCCATCCATATCTCACGACTTTCCATATTTGCTCTTCACATCTCTAGTCAACCCGGACAGCATCGCAATGGTGACGCGTGGCGCAGACGAGGAATCAGTCTGGGCCAAAGAGACCGTGCTGTTGCTCGGTGAAGGTGTCGTCCGTCCGTTGGTATGTGGAGGGCTCGACGAAGGGCTGGGGAGATCGGATTTCTCGAACGACGAAGAAAGCCGTCGGCGTTTCGAATACGTCGAGCTTTGGGGAATCATATTCAGATACTAGCCGTGATGCGGAGGGTACAGGACACACCTAGTTTGCTCAGTATCCTCAGATAGGCTTCGGCTTCGGCGCCGTGATGATCGACGGATGCTCATAGGTGGGCTGAGCTGACGGCATTGCGCTGAGGTGAGCGCGGAAGACGGAGGCTCGTGCTCTCAAGCCTACAACGTCGGCGGCCCCAAAAAACACGCCAACACGCAGGACGGGGTCGATGAGCAAGCCCGTGCGAGTTCGGCAAAGCTGCGCGTGCGTAGGGAGGGATCGACACGCCAGAAGATGAGGGTTGGCCAACCAACGACGTCGAGGTAAGGCGAGTCCAAAGCGGCCAAGGCAGGCGGTAGCGAGCGAGTGAGGGCGACGGAGGTAGCTGTGGAACCTCAATGTCGAGAGGGACGGAGACGACGCGATTGGAGTGGGTGATGGAGCTGACAGACGAGCGCAACGCTATCAGAACAGACGAGCTCGATGGCGGGCGATAGCTGGTCGACGACGTTGTCGGCTGTCGCGGACGGCGTGAGAGTGCAGCGCGTAGGTCCACTTGTACTTCTCACGAAGTTCGACACGCGCAGATCGCAAGCACGGCGAGGCGGCGAAGTTGCGAGGATCCCCAGAACGGTTGCGGCAAGTCGCGCAGGAGTCGGCGCGCGCGGCGCGCGAGAGATCCGAAGGCGGAAGCCGGATAACCAGCCTCGACGTGATGATGTCGAGCGAGTCGAACGGCCGCAGAAGCGGCGAGCGGGGAACGGCGAGGGGCACTCGCGGGGCGCGTAGACGGAAGCTGGTCAACGTCCACGACAGAGGATATACATCTGCAGTCCGAGTGGGCACCCACGACACGTCGGCAGGCGTGGAGTGTAGCGGCCAGAAGAGTGAGGCGCAACCTCGGCAGGAATACGCAGCCGAGATCGAGCCAGAGGACGGAGGCCGGCCACCAGCCTCGACGTTATGGATTTCGGAGCGGCCGAAGCGAAACGAGCGGCGAACGTGACAGTCGGGATGGAGCGAGCGTCCTCGGCTCTCGATGAACCTCGAGCGGTGCTGCGGCGCGCCTCAGCTCGCGCCTCGTACGAATGCAACGTCTGCTGACGTGGAATCGGAGCTCGGCGCACATCTCGCGTCGCGTCCTAGTGCGCCAGCGGACGAGCTATCCATCACGCGCAGGGGCCACAGGGGACTAGAGTAGCTCAAGGACGAACGAGAGGCCTAGGCGAGGGCCTGTAACGCTCCACTGTGACTGTGACCCTTGCTACATGTCGTCCAATTCTCATCTATCAAATCCAGATTGTGTCTGCTCGGACACGGCCAGCTCCAGTGGATCGGACAACGAATGGATTACTACCGCAAGAGAAATTAGTGCGCTGTCCTGGTTGATCCACCAAACAGCGGTCCAGTATCCCGAATTCCCCACTGAAACCCGCCGTCAAGGACAAAAAACCCTCGGACAGCTAAACATATTTACCAACAACCAGAATGAAACGGAACACCTCGCGCTAACCGCTACTCGGCGGAATGTAACTATTGCTGCTCCAGAAATGCTTGATCCAGCGGGGAACCCCCTATATTTGGATCAAAACACTGTTCCTCGGTCTTTTGAAGACGGAAATGTGGTCAGAAAATGATGCGTGGTGCCGTCCCTCCCCCTTCAGTGAATTTAAGATCATTCCATAGTAATGCTCCTTACACGACAATCCCGATAATGCCTAGTACGGAAAATCCGCAAGTCATTCTCGGAAAGCGCGTATTCCCGCCGAGAGCCAGACTATTTCTCTCAAACTAAACTCCCCAGATCTGCCCCCAATAACGATCTATTGATGCACGTCGGGGAAGCCCTAACGATCCTGAAGGTCGCGGCAAAAGAGAAAGAAAGCTTGGTTCTCGTTCAATTCGTGGCAGTCCGGACGTTCCGCAAGATCAAGTGGCGATTCAAACGTTGAACGATGTCTCTTCCAAGCTACAGGCACTGGCGAACTTCAGCACCTTCCGGACATCCGCTCCGAATTCGATGACGTTCATAACGATCTCACTTCACTTTCAAAGAATTCGGCTAACTATCGTTCCCAAAATTCCTCATATCCAACAAATCTTGATATTGTGCAGAAGCTTCTCGAGTTTCTGAAATGTGTTTGGGACACAGCTGTGAAGGATGTCCAGTCTCCCGACCTCTCAGATGTAAAGGGTCAAGCAAGGGTCGCGTGGACACTCCACAACCTCAGTGTCGTTGCCCAAAAGCGTTGTTACGCTTATATTTTTGGCCTTGATATTATATCTCAAGAGGTTATGGAGTTGACTGGTGTTCCCATGCAGCGGACGGCCAGTCAAGAGGAGAACGATGACGATTTCCCCGAGATTCATGAGGCGGGTAAACGCTTATTAAGGCGGATCCAAAACTGTGTCAAGTATATAACTTCAGCACGGACCCTTCCCACCAGCACCTCTACCTGGAGCAGGACCCAACTGACCCGGTATCCGTCCGATTCGTAACGCATACCTGCTCGCCCCCTCTTCCACCGCTTTCGGCGCTGGAAGTCCAAAAGCTTTGGCAACCCCTCCTTAACGAAGGTGAGCACTCGGGCACCTCGTTCCAATCACATGCATTCACTGATATTAATCCGCATAGCCACTTACAATATGGAGCTGACCGCGACTGGGAGCAAAACCCTCCAGAAGCTCACCGGCCTGTCTGAAAACTGTCCCAAGAAACTTGCATCCACGCATGGTGAGCGTCTGCTGATGGGCTCAATTTCTCAACAGGCAGAGTTGGAGGTATGCAGGCTTACTTCTCGCCTGAATATACATAGGTCCTTACACTTGACCCCAGCCTGTCGTCGTTTCATCGAAGCGGCCTTGCGCCTGTTGCAGTATCGTGGCGCGCGAAAAGCACATCGCCATGCCCATGTCACACGGGCACGTCTATCCGTGGTCGCCACCCTGTGATCTGGAGTCGGAAATTGCCAAGAAAGTTCACAGTTTTCTTCAAAAGATGCTTCTCGACTCCCTGAAAGAGATGTTGGAGAAGGAGCTTTATAAAGCCAGCCTCGACGCGTCGAGGAATTCCTCGCCTACCTCCTCTCTGGGGCCGAGTCTGTCGACGAGGAGGACATGTCAGCTCGCGTCGTTAGCGTTTTAGTTCGATACCCAGTCGAGTTCGCTCTGTCGGAAGCTTAGAGTCGAAAGAGCTAAATCCCATCGTGATTATATACATAGTAGCTTGTATCATCATTTTCATTACACTTTTTACTGCACACGGCCGTCATAAACACAATCAGGTGCGATGGCTATCCCCAACGTTGCGCCACGTCGTGGCGCCGTCCGCGTCGTCACCGACAGTAGCGTCCCCATAGTCGACTTCATCGCGCCCATAATCGTGACCAAGCGTTTGTGAGCGCCACGGGCGCGGAAAGCGCGGCGTCCATGAACTCAGCTGATAAGCTACTCTCATCGGCAAACTGTCACACCAAAGACGCGATTCGCAGTCGCGACGAGCGCGTTCCCAGTTCCGCGGTCCTTTGTATCAGGTCATCAACGTAGTGAGCAACTTGCGATGCTCAGACAACAAAACAGGAGACAGGAAAGCAACACGACGTGCAGATGCGAGTACTAGCAAAGCGACTGAAGAATATAAAATAATAAAATAAAGTCAAGAAGAACATCATCGTCCATCCATATCTCACGACTTTCCATATTTGCTCTTCACATCTCTAGTCAACGCGCGCAGCATCGCAATGGTGACGCGCGGTGCAGACGACGAATCAGTCTGGGCCAAAGAGACCGTGCTGTTACTCGGTGAAAGTGTCGTCCGTCCGTTGGCATGTGGAGGGCTCGACGAAGGGCTGGGGAGATCGGATTTCTCGAACGACGAAGAAAGCCGTCGGCGTTTCGAATACGTCGAGCTTTGGGGAATCATATTCAGATACTAGCCGTGACGCGGAGGGTACAGGACACACCTAGTTTGCTCAGTATCCTCAGATAGGCTTCGGCTTCGGCGCCGTGGTGATCGACGGATGCTCAGTCGCAGAGTCTGGCCCAAAGCGCTTTGGTGTGACTGGGTGGCCGTGTTGTATTGCTCGACGGATGGCGCAATGTCCTTGCTGGCGACAAAGAAGGTCTGCATCTTATCCACGTGTGGCTCGGCCTGATACAGAGCAAGACCACGAAGATGATCGATAAAGGCGACGCTTGGGAAATCTGCGCCAGGCTTAGTACGGTGAACAGTGCGACGGTTCTGGAGCACAAACCTCTACCCATCTCTCGATGAGATTGCAGATCTGTTTCTACGATGCTAGCCGCGAGGCGATCGAGCTTTGCGTCTGCAAGCCAAGACATGACAGCCGTGAAAGTGGATCTTCACAATGTCAGAACGAATTGCACACGTCGATGGACAGACTTACTCGCTGTCACTTCCATCGGGTCGAAAGTCCGGCAAAACGTGTTCGTCTGGGTCTGCCTCTACCAACGACAACGACAAAAGGGCAGTTTTATTGAGAAGAGCAATGGCAACGTCAAGAAGCCGAGAATACAGGGCCCAGTCGACTACAAAGTGGAGTAAGCGCACCAACGACAGGAATAGGCACAGTAACTCACAATAACCCATCGAAGAACAGTTTTTCGTCCACTCTGAGATGAAGGAATTGAATGCGGGGTCGAACAATTTGAAGACATCTGTTCCCAGAAAGCTAAGTCTATACCTTACTGAGATATACAGGAACGTCACATGCCTCGCAAGGTCAAAGATTGAACGAGCCCGCCTTCGATATCAAGCTGCAACGCGCCCATCGCCTCATCGAACTTCCGATCGAGATCCGTAGTAGCCGACGTAACACAGAAGACCCGGAAGTCGGTAAGAATAGAGTCCGCGACAAGTTTGTTGACCTAGCCAAGCGTAAAAACCCGTAGATAACGAGCCAAGAAAGCGTGCCCACCATGTCCAAAAAGTCTGCAGGAAGATGAGACGCGTCCGAGTCCGATGACGGCTCGTCCCTAGCCCAGACAAATAGGAGAAGAGACGGCACGAAGTGACGCTTGACGGGGAGCGTTTTGACGATGTCGCGTAATCGCGAGCAGTCATCGAGAACGCGGTACTTGCTACGAGCGGGACCATTCAATCCAACACAGGCATGCATTCAGAGGCAACGCACCGCTCTAAATCATCCTCCACGCCTTCTAGGGGTGTACACTCGAACACGATGACCCCGGGGTATCCAGTAGGGTGTGCGGCTGGATTGCGAGGCGGTGTCGCCACCACAGGGATGGAAAAGACTGTTTCCGATTCCCATTGGCCGCCAGATCCCGGTACGTTGAATTTGCATTCTAACCATATCGCAGTGGGGTCGCTCTCCGGATTGAGGGAGAGCCATATACGCCACAGGGCCGACGACGGAAGTCGCGCCGACTTTGATTTGACGAGCGAGCGGATGATCTGGAGGAAGGAGCCCTGTGCCCAGCGGCGTGTGTATTCTTCCTTGTTCTGTGGTGAAAGTCAGCGTCACGTCGGTCAATCAAATTAGAGCCACAGGTCACCTCTTGAAACCGTTTCGCCAGATCTTCGTCCGTCCGTGGAGCTTCGTATTTCTTTCTCCTCACGCTCGTCCGTCGCTTCGCGGTACACGTCGACATCACACTATCCAATTCAGACTCGTCAGCCCCGTTCTCCAGCATCCGCATCCGCTTGTTGCCATTCTCCGCCTCCCACCCATTCGTACTCGTTCTCTTCAACCCGCCCTTATCCATCTCCCTCGCCCGTCGCACCTTTTGCGAGTACTTCTCGCTCTGCCGACACGCCTCCGCCCACTCGGCACGGTCCGTAGTACGTCTCTGCCACGTCGCAAAGCACGTCTTCACCGCAAGCCCATGTTGCTCGAATGCGAGCGCCACCGCATCGAGGTCCCGGTCAGGGACCGGATCCTCTGCTCGCTCCTTGCCCTTGCCTTTCCTATCAATCGGCGTCGGCGAAACAGCAGCCCCCGCGTCCACCGCCTGCGGCTTCACCGGCGAGAAGCTGTTCCGCAACGGCGTGCTGGATGGGCTCGCAAGCACCAGTGGGCTGAGCATCCCGCTGCCGCTCCCACCCGGCGCACCTCCGCCGAGCCCAGATGTCTGCAGGCTGTTCTTGAGGAAACCGAGAAGCGGATTGCCGGCTTTGTTGGGCCGCGGTTGCGCGGGCGGTGCCGACGAGGACGGGCTGGCCCCCACGTTGAACGCGGACGGAAATGCGGGGCCGGCGCTGGCGGTGGGCGTCGACGGCAGCGATATCGGCTGTACCTTTGCCAAAGGAGGGGGATTTCCCGGCGTGAGGGGACTGGCAGGCCCATACGCACCATCGGTGTCGGTAGCTGGGGAGGTGTCGATCTTAGCTAGAGGAGGGGTATGTTTTGATGCGGGTTTCAGTGTCAGTAGTGGCGTGTTGAACGCTGAGGGTGATGACGGCGCGGAGGACGATGGGGCCGAGAATCCGCTGAAGTCAGGTATAGGTGTCACGCCAAAGACAGGTTTGGTTGCTTGCAGTTGCGGCTGGAACAGAGAAGGTCGGGGTGCAAATGCCGGACCTTGAGGATTCAGCGCTGAAGTCGACGGGGCAGTGCTGCCCCACGAAAATGATTCGTCGGCTTTGCCCTTGCCTTTTTCAGTAAAGTCAATCTTAGCTGGTTTCGCCGGTGTAGGTGCGAAAATGTTGTTGACCGACGGCACTGGGGGTATGGAAGAAGGCGGCCCGAATGGCGACGTCGTTTGCGCTGCATTAGAAGCTGGGAGGAAGGGGTTGTTTTGGACGCGAGGAGGAACAGCGAATCCATCGGAGCTCGGTGTGTTAGCAGGAGGGGAGGAGGTAGAGGCCTCTGGCTGTTGTGGAGACTCCACGGGTGTGCGGAACGGATTCGGCGATGGCGCAAAGGCACTGCCATTCGGCGCGCTACCGTTGGCCGCAACCGTATTGGGAATCGGGCCGAAAGGACTGGCGCCGCTATGCCCAAACACTGACTTGCGCGCAAAGGCGGAGGTCGCTCCGAAAACGCTTTTGCCTGGCACAACTGCTCCGAGATTAGAAAACGCCGACGCGACTGGTGCTGCACTGGGTGGCCCGAACACAGGTGCGGCTGGATTTGGACCAAAATTTTCAGCCAACCAGCCGGAAGCAGTGGGCTTCAACGGAGAGGGGACGGCAGGAGATCGCATGTCTTGATCCTCGTCCAGCAGCTCGTCCTCCGCTCCAATGTCGATATCCTCCTCCTGCTCCGTCATCTCATCGTCCAGCTCGTCCACTTCCGCCTCCTCCACCAGCGGTTTGGCCTCCGCCGCGGCGGGCCCAGTTCCCGTGACTCCATCTATGATATCACCCCAGCTCGCCCCGCCCCTGATATCATCGATCCCATTCACGGTCCCTTTGCCGAAGAGCCTCTCCAAGATGCATGCCACAAGGAAGACCATACCCTTCCCGCCTCCACCCTCGCCCATCATCTCCGCGGCCAGCTCACCGAAGATACGCATACCCTCCGCATCGACGCGCAATCGTGACGTCTTCGTGATGGGCTTACTCTTCTCTTGTACGTGCGCACGGAAAGCGGTGGTGAGTTTGTACATGGGATGCTCCGCGACACGCGAGGAGAGTGGAACGGGCTCGGGGCGCTCGACCTGGTCGCGGATATGGACGAGGCGGTGATATATACGCATCTCGAGCTCCGCGGGCGACTCATATGTGGCGCGCTGGTCGTTGTAAAATTCCTTCAGTGATTGCAGGGCTATAAGACAACGGCGCAATGAAGTTTAAACTTGGAAAAGCTGGGGGACAGGATAAACGCACTATTCATCAGTTGTTGCTCCTCCAGAGCAATAGAGAATCCCTCGCGGTCCCGTTCCAGATACAACGCGAGTATGTGGAAGCGCGCGCAACGTTCGTGGCACTCGATCGCAAGTTCACCAGTGTTGTGTTGCATAGTAAAGTCATTCCGCACGGATCGTGAGCGGTCGCGGATGAAGTTAAACGTTGGGGAAAAACCACCACGAGGGAGGAGGTCGTGAAACAAGTAGTCCAGTGTTCTCTGCGCAGCTAGTAAGAAAGCTGGCGTGTTGTACAGGCAAAACCCACCTTGAGGACGAGTGGTGGTCGCAGGTCTGACGGCAAGGTCTTGTCACCGGCTGCACGCTCATACATCTTCACGGCGCGTTTGTGATCCACCCGCTTGGTCCCAGGGCTCTACGTATGACATGAGACGTAACAAAAACAGTAGCAAAGCAAACGCACCGTTTCCCATTCGAAGAGATTGTTCTCCCTCTCCCTGCGATATCGCTCGAAACGTGGGCACATGTCCATGCAGGTGCCAACTATCGAAATGGCGTCTTCGAGTCGCTTGGCGACGAGGGGGTCATCCATCTTGCCTTGCGCTATGGCGGTTTTGCGCTCCACTTCACGTTGCTTTACCAACTAAGAAATAGGATGGATCAGCGCAGGGTAAACCTTGGAGTATAGAAAAATGTTTCGTGGTCAGTCGCGACGCGACTGGTAGCCCACACGTTGGGATACATAACTCCCCTCAGATTGCCGTTCAAACTCGGAAAGAAACAAACCTCCTGATAGAACTTCTCGCGTTCTTCCTGAGTCTCCAGAACCGGGTCGTCTGGCGGCGGTGTCAGAGTTGCCTCCGGTGTCGGTGTTGCAGGGGCGCTTTTGCGAACGAATGCCGTTGGATGGGTCCCGTTTACCCTCGGCGGATGCCCATAACCCCGACCCCGACCGCGGTCGCGTATATCCGTGTCTGAGTGGCCCGGCGTGCTGCTCGCCGACCGCGACGGCCCCTCGCCACTGCCCGCCACCCACTGCTTGTTGCGAGACGGCCCTCCGCCGCGTCGTCCGCCGAAATCGTTTATGGGCATCCCCCGGGTTGGACGTGGATGCAGCGAAATCTCCATCCACGCTGGTACAAGGCAAAGGTAGAGGCTCTAGCCAAACAGCACCAATCCTTGGTGTGTGACGTGACGCGAAGTAACACAGACAATAACGCTTAAACTTAGGGAGGCCAGGAAGCGCGTCTATTAAACGGTAATACAAATCTCCTTGTTTTTCAATCATCGTTGTCCCAGTTGCCCGCCTGCTGTGGTACCTTGGGCCCACCCGCAGGTTTGCTCATAATGATGCTGTCGACGCTGAGCACGGAGACCGCCGCCTCCGTCGCGAGACGGATCGCCCATGATTTTGATGCGAGCGAGTCATATATTTTGCTAGACGCCGCGTCCAGCGTCCCGTCGGTCTCATTCTGGACAGAGGCAAGAATTAGCAACGTAACACAACAAAAAAGAAATTGTCGCAAACCTCGACATCCACACCCCAGGCCTCCCCACCCTCGACTTCATGCTTCGCCCACAACCGGCTCAAGACCTCGTTTCCTTCCGCACCGCCCATCGCATTCTCTGCCAGTATCCTCGGGACGCACTCCAACGCGCTGGCAAACCGCCTGACACCATGCTGTGGCAGCCCTTTCAACCCGCTTCCGTAGGTCTCCACCCGCTTCGCCAGCTCCACCTCGACGGCGCCCGCGCCGGGCACCATCCGCCCGTCCTTGATCAGGCCCTTGAGCACATTCACACCATCATCGATCGCGCGCTCGAGGTCGTCGAGGCGGTTGGCCGTCGCCCCGCGCAGCACGATCGTCGCGGTCTTCGTCCGGTCACCCTTACTCTGCGGGTTGAAGCCCTCGTCCCCGTCGACAAGCTGCCGCAGCACCGTCACGCGATCGCCACCGACCTCGATCGTCTCGAAAACGTCCACGTACCCCATCTCCTCCGGCGTCGGCGGGCCCATACGCGCGAGCGGCGTCGCGTTCACGACGCGGCAGAGGCGCCGCAGCTCGAATTTTGAGAGCACCTTGAGTACGGCGATGTTGTGTCGGTTAAGGTAGTGCAGTGTCAGGTCCGACATGGACGATCCCCCAACGATAACAGAGACGCCCGAAGCAGCGATTTGTGCGATTATCTTTGAAGTGAAAAATCAATCGATTGGTTCATGGATGAGAGGCTGATACGCACCGCCTCGAGGTGCTTTTCTTCGCCCGTTGTGAAGTTAAGCATTTCTCCGCATTCTTGATCAGCACCGTCCCCTTCGTCTCTGTCTGCGCGACGTCCAGAGCAGACGTGAAGACGGCCACTTTGGCGTTTTTTGCTTGTTTGACCGAACCTAGCAACGATTTACGTTCGCAAATATATGTCACACCGCGATTCGTGCGTACCTTCTGGCTCGCGACCAAACACCATCCCCTGTACAACACGACTCCCCGACAGGCTGCCGCCCATTATTTTGACCACGCGGACGTTGTCCACGTTGAAGTTCCGGGGATTGGTAGGCATAACAGCCAACGCTGCCTCCGCAATTAGTGCCGCCAACGGATCCTCCATCCCGTATTGCTTCGACGCGAGTGCGGGTTTCAGTGCTGCTGCGAGCGTTGACGGCGTCATGGGCGTAGGCAGGCTGAACGTAGATAGCGCTGTTTACATACGGGTATTCAGCACCTATAATTCACGGGAGTAAAATACCCACGAACATTCTAGCTCCGCCAGCGCCTTCGTGCACGCCAACTCGTATCCAGGGATAATATCGGTCGGCTTCAGCCCCATTACCAGCAGGTTCTCCGCCTTCTTGAGGAGCTCTCCGCCGAGGATGATCACCATATTTGTCGAGTCGCCCATCTCCGACTCCTGCGCCTGCGAGGCCATGACCAGCAGCTTTGCGGCCGGATGCACCACCTCGATTTCGCGGATGATCGTCGCCGCATCCGAAGTCACGAACAGCTTCCCGAGGTGATTTATTATCAGCTTATTCCGTCCTGATTTTCAGGATCAGCCAGGCGCGATATCATGGTTGGTTTGTAGAGAGTACCATTTGGGCCGAAACTTGTCCGCACAAGGTCGGAAAGCTCTACCACGGCCTGGATGTTGCGGAGGACGGCTTCATCAAGGCCTTGGAGGTACTTATATCCTTCTTTGAAGATTGGAAGGTTGTTGGATTTCGGGACCTTGAGCGACATGGTGAAAACAAGAGGGACGCGTCTCAAAAATGGCACAGCCACAGCACGCAAGCCCTAACCTCTATTACTTACGGACGTAACGCAAAGAAATGGGAAACGTATATATCTGAAGCGTATACAGGCGACTAGAAAGCATATAGACCACCTCCGCGCTCATCTCTGCTCCGGCCGCGGCTCTGAAATTCCAGATGAGAAAAAAGCTAGTCCACGAAAGAGAAAACTTACGACTCCACTGTACGCTCAGGATCAGATTATCGTACCCTTTGCCGTTCACCTTCTCCATGGCCTTCTGTGCGACCGCCCGCTCCTCGAAGCTGACGAACGCGAAGCCCTTCCCGGCGCCAGTCTCCCGATCCCGTCCGACATACACTCGCGCGACACGGCCGAAGATACCAAAGAGCTCGCGCAGGTCATTCTCTTGCGTATCTTCCGAGATGTTGGTGACGCGGAGTGTCGGCAGGTCGTCGCGTCCGCCCCCAGGGCCGGTGGGCCCGGCAGTCCGGGTGCCCCCTGGACCACGCATTGAGGGCGGCACGTATTTGCCTCCAGATCCACCGCCAAGGCCCATACCAAGCGATGGCCCGGCCGATTCGCCTCCGAGGGTAGGAGTGTCGTCGTCTCCCCCAGCGGCATCTAGATAACGATGAGCATGGACGAAGTAAGAATGCGTTGGGATGTGGTTCACCCATTTCCAAACCAGCGAGGGCGTCTTTGTGCGGGCACTTCGCCGTGAAATGCTCGCCCTTGCACAGCCGACATATGACCTTTCCAGCACCAGCCTTTGCGAGTTTAGTCTTGGTGCTCTCCTCTTCGACCTTGTCTGGCTCATTCCCGTGCTATACATATACTTGAATAAGTGACATCGACTGGTGAACGCGCAACAACGCACCTTGTTCCCCGCGCTGATTTTAAGGGCCACATTTTCACCCACTGTGGTAGTAGCACGATCGGGCCCCTGTGCGTTACCTTTCTCCTGCCCAAACTTGGCCCATTTCAGGCGCTCAGCAACGGTGTGGTCCACGACGGATTTTTGCAGTGTGCGTTTACTGCGTCGGGTGATCTGGGGGGTATTCGGCACACAGCACCTGGAATTCGGACCAAATATTCACCTTGACCTTCTTTCCATCCTCATTCACAGTGTATTCTATCGTTGTCCGTATTCCGTTCTCGTCGACAAAGTCCTCGTTTTTAGGTTGCTCTGTCTGGAAAGTAAGACACCTGGAGACCTGGAGACCTATTGCAATGCTGACTGACCGGCCTCATCGACATCGTCTGCCCATGATGTTTTTGGTACTCTGCGCTACAGCTCAGTTTCTGGAAAAAGACAGATATAATTAAGAACACGCACGCTGTAGGCATCTTGGGATTCGTCGACGCTTGACAAGAATTTCAAAGCAGGTTGGGACAGCTTGGTCTTGTTGACTGACGGCCTTTGACCACGCTCTCACCGCAAAAGGCAACTTTTAGATGTGGCTGTGGAGAGGCCCCAACTTCTGTCACTTAATCACATCACGTTATACATGTCACAGTCCGAAAATTCCGAGATACAGTTGTTGTAACCACGACTGAGATTGTGAGCCTCGAAACCGCGGCCGGGTAGGAACCTGCTCGGCGATCTGTACTCACTTCTTTCGAACTCATGTCACCACCGGGTATTCCGAGCCAAATACAATTGGAATCAGTCCATAGCGGCGGCTCTGGCGACTGGTTTCCTGTCGCAGAGATACGACATTATACAAATGTCTTCATTGTGCAAAATAATCGTTACTACTGGGTTACAAGAAGCGTGGTCTTGGAATCCACAAGTTACGCTTTTTTTTTTTTGACGGTCGCTGCCACTTAACAATTTCGTAGATACAATGGTTTTGGTACGTCAAATGATTGGAAGCTGGTTCGAATTGCTAATTATCTTTCCAGGTGGCAAGGTTGAGCCGAATGAAACAGCCATGGAAGCTGCCGCTCGTGAGCTGCAGGTGTGGTAAATGTCTTGGTAATCTTCCTTGTGCGCTTAATTAGTATCTTTTGTGAAGGAAGAAGCTGGGATAAATGCGCCTCTAGAGCATTCAGGAACACTGCTTTTCGTCGTACCAGGGGATAAATGGGCGCACATAGATATTTACCGTGCAGACGAGTATAGTGGAACCATCACGGAGTAAGATCTTGTTGCATTCAACACCATTTTCTTCTTAAATGATCGCAGATCCGACGAGATGCGTCCGGAATGGTTTGACAAGGCAACCATCCCGTACGACAACATGTGGGATACCGACCGATATTGGTTACCTCTGCTTTTGTCGAAACGTCGGTTCGCTGGGCGCGCAGACTTTGAGAGGGATGGTGAGGTATTCAGCCCCAAAAAGTGGTGGTTTGGAGTAGAATCGCAGGATGTCTCGCGTACGCCAAGCAATTAGAGAGCTCAGGTCCAAGTGTTGATTCAGTTTCCAACTTGAGTATCCCTACTCCGCCCACTAACAACTCAAAGACAAGGGTTCCGCTCGCTTTGATGACCGCAGACGGTCGCATACGTGTCTAGAAAGACTCTGTAAGCATAACTAACCCGCCGGAAATCGCCTCCTGCCCGTAGTTGACGACAATGGGGACTTTTGTCTGATGCTTCATTCGACTTCGGGTCTGGACTCTGATGTCTCCTTTGCCGGTTGGTAATGGACGGTTCCCCTGATCAATAACTCAAGTACGCTGGTCTGGAGCCCGGCAAGACAGTGGTAGTCGCGTTGAGCCCGACCCATCCCGAACGTCACTACCTATGAGCCCGAACAACGCGCATTTAGTTCCTGTGCCTTGCAACAAGCTGGCAACACACCTTTCCATCACCTCGGTACAGGAATTCTGCTGCAAATGCATCAAATGTGCATCCAATGCCATGTGCGGTCGCGGACGGTTTCGGGTTTGCCTAGGCACCAACGTTTCAACCAGATAGTATAAAGAGCCTTCCAAATCTTCGAAATGAGCAGGTTGACCCTCATCGGTGAGCTTTCCAACTCTTCTCCGAGTCGTGGTTGCATTTTCTGACTTTTCAACCAGGTTTCTTTTCTACTTTTCAACATGTTCTTCAACTTCAACCTTACTATCATCGCAGTCCTGGCAGGCGCAGGGCTCCTGGCTTCGGCCGAACCTGCCAATGAGCAACGTCTCAGACGCCTTGGACGGGTGGTCGCCACTCGGGAGACGTCGTGCCAGAGCGACAACGACTGCTCTGGCTCGTCAGTGTGCTGCCGCGGTCTCGTAAGCACCGGTCTAAGCTGTTTTCGCGCATTCCTCTCATAGTTGGATTCTGCCACAGGCCTTTGGACCCGGTGAGGGCTCCGGTATCGGCTCATGCATACACGCGAGCGGTTGCCACGGCGGTCAGTTCATTCGGCCGCCGCAGTTTCTTCATCGCAGAGTCCTGACAAATACCACCCATAGGGAACTGCCAGGCCCTCGGCACTGGGGGATCCTGCGATGCTTAGTGGCAGTTCATCACTGCGGTGCCACAGCGGCAGCGATGTTGTGTTGTAGATAAATTTATGACATCGCTGAAGTTTTTAATGAAAAGGATAAAAGACATGACCATTGATTGACTCCGAGCCAACTCGCTTCTTAAGACGTCACATTTCGCATCACAGAGTCGTCGTCGAATATCTTTGAAGAAGTGACATTGTTGAAGAGACGGGATCACACCAGACACCAACTCCACCTCCTCAAATCAAACTAAAAGCAGTTTTTCGTATTCATTGTCCCAGTAACTACATGATGGTCTAGGATACATTATTTATGGATACAGATATCGTAGCAGTTGACTCTTAAGGGATCGGCAACACTTGGATCCTAATGTTAGCGTAGCTAGGCAGACTCAGATGAGCATCTATGCACTCGGCTCATCCGAGATCGAGGCGCCTCCGCGTGGAGGCAAATTTGGGGTGGTTACAGACTGTCGTCCATCCACCTATGGGCTGTGCGCGTACTTGGACCGCTGGCGAAGGACGTGTCCGTATTTCAACAACAACTAAAGAGGCATCAGTGGAGAAGCGGACCAAGGGAGTGGAATGGACGTACCCAGAAGACCGGCATGAGGAGGAAGGAGATTCCGCAAGTAACGCAGGCCGGCCGAGCCCGAGGTTCGTGAAGAATATTCGGCCGAATAGTCTGATGCCGATGTTTAGCTTAGGTGTGAGACGAAGTAGAGAGGGGACTCACGGGAAAACACTGGCGATGGTCGACCGGAAGAGGTCTTCCCAGCGAGTACGGACGCCGCGTAGGAAGGGTACGCGGAGGTGATGTACATCAGGATGCTCTGGAAGTTGAGGAAAATGCCGGGAGGTAGAACGCGGCGCCGATGACGGGGACGATCCAGTGCACACTTGGTTTCGAGGAGAACCCGAAGATGAGGACACTGGTGGGGATGAAGATGCTCGCCATCAGCCCAATCTCAAGTCTGATCCAGGTGCGACCTCGGTATTGGCGGCGGCGGCCCGGGCGTATCGTGGGGCGATGTGGTACTTCTGGTACAGGCAGTATACAGTGTACTGTGGGATGTCAGAAAATGTGTTGCAATATTGGGAGGGATACTCACAGTAACGCCGCCCGAGACGATGAATGCGAGGAAGGGCAGACTACTGACGCCTTCGTTGAAGTGATAGATGCCGTTGAATACGAGTGGGAATGCCTCAAACCATAGGTAGAATATTGCGTCTGGGGAGCAGGGTAGTCGTGATCCGCAACGATATGAGATAGATCAACGTACAAACGAAGCCCAGATATATGTTGGCGAAGGCCAAGGCAGGCTCTTTTGCTAGCACAAACGGCCGCACAAGCGACTCATACATGACTTCCTTGGCGCTCTTCGACTCTTCATCGCGCTCCGTCGCAGTGCGCAGCTCCGGGTTGCCTGTCAGCTTTCTCAGGCGCTGCGCGCGTCGGAGCAAGATCGTGGGCTCATAGGTCTCGGGCAGGAAGAGCGACAAGTAAATGACGGCAAACGACGCGATCCAGAGGAGCTCCATCATGGGCCATCGCCAACCCTGGCC
Organism: Mycena sp. CBHHK59/15; assembly: GCA_029204085.1. Lineage (NCBI taxonomy): Eukaryota > Fungi > Basidiomycota > Agaricomycetes > Agaricales > Mycenaceae > Mycena > Mycena sp. CBHHK59/15. Next base: position 23,925 of record JARGXW010000169.1, on the reverse strand, counting down.
TGAGCCGCGAACCCGCCGATGACCGGGCCTGTAATGGGACCTGCAACGGCGCCGAGTGCCCAGAGACCCAAAACGTACGCGAATTGGCGCTGCGGGAAGATGTCGGCCATCGAAGCTCCCTGGAGCATTGTCAGTTGGGAAGAATGCAATCGGTTTAAAGGCACGTACTCCTGTAGCTAGTGCGGGGCTGCCAAAGAATCCGGTCATGAAGCGCATTGCGAGAACCGTGTTCATGTTCTTGGCAGTGACTATCGGGATCTGAAAGATGACGAAGAGGAAGAGCGTCGCCATATAGACGGGGTTGCGGCCGAGTAACGGAAGCTCCTGGAGGGGAGACAGGAACATCGGGCCAATGCCGTAGGCTAGTCAAGATATTAGATGAAGCTGGCGATCAGCGGGGGATAAATATGCATACCTAGGACGTAGAGAGTCAGGCCAAGAGTAGCCGTCACCAGTGAGACGTGGAATTCAGACATCAGTCCAGGGATAGACGACGTATATATTGCCGAGCCGATGTAGATGCTGAAAGTGAGGAAGCTGATGTTGAATGCAACGAAGGCACGTTTGCCAAAAGACCAATTTCTGAGGGAAGATGAGGAACTGAATCAGATTATTTTATTTTAAACAACCGACCTTGGATTTTCAGGGTCTGAATTACCGTTCCATGTTACAAGGTACGGATCTGGGACAACCGTGGCATCGTCCACCTGTTTCTGCTGCAACTCGACATCCACAGCGAGCGTCAAAGCGGTGGATTCAGGCTTTATTTCGGTATCAGGGGGAGATGAGATCTTCGACCCTTGCTTGGTCTTTTCGGCGTCACCGCACAGTGTCACGGCGTCGGATACTGCGGAGTTGGGGCTTGTACGTTCAGACGACGGAAGAAGGAAGTGCTTGGGCACAACGTAGCCCACGCGCTGTTCTGGGTAAGGCAAAAGACGGCCGCTGGAGAGATAGTTGATGATTTGACTGATGGTCGAGTCGCGGATTAAATCTTGGACCATTTTGCTGGATGTCGGAAGGAGGGAAAGGTAGAGTAAAGAACTCCATTTTTCTCTCCTCTTTTATATCCATAGCCGAATGAGACTGGGTTTGAGAGCGATTCCAAAGCGATTCGAAGTGGATGAATCATCTTCGTATGTTTTGGTGATAGCGAAATGTGTTGGTAAGCGTCGGTTGGTGTCTGCATTTGGCAATCACGATCAAATGGCTTACTGTCTTCGCACCGCCACCCGGACCCGTCCTTTTTTTTTTTTTTTTTTTGGAGCGTTTGGATAATGAGTTTCAGTCTGCAGAAGCATTCCAAAAGCCATCCGCTGGGTCTACTAGAAAATTCTAGTTAATGCCGGGAAAGTTGTCCAGGGAGGAAATGCCTTTACGCACAAGTACCATAGTGTGGGACTCCAGCCTTAATAAATTTATCCTATCCCATTTCTTGAGTCATTTAATCTCAATGGCTGTATACCCACTAAAACCCCACTGTTTGTATGTCCAATCATCCGGCAGAGCGTCTTCATTCATTAGTAGACCACTCCATGTTCTTAGGACAAGATCTGTATTCAGTGCAAGATTACCAAATTTCATTTTATTGGCCGGACCCGTCCTTCCTCACATTGAAATGGAACGTAACCATGCCGAATCGCTTCTAGTCAGCAATTGAGGTAACTAATGCAGTCTCTGGAAAAGCAAGGTTCAAACTTCAAGAACGGTAAAACTTTTGCCTGTCGGCCTTGCAACAAGAATTCTTTCAATGACCTGAGCCTACTGAGTGTCTTGACACCATTCACAGAAAAGCCGATCGCCAACGACTCCAATTTAGAGCCGTCGAGTCTGAAATTAATTTTTTTGGTGTGAGGATTTTCAAAAATCGTTTGTTGAAAATCCCTAGCTATCTGGCATTCAAGGCACCGAGGACTCCCTTTTCGAAATCTGTGCCCTCATAGTCCTCGGCTATCATGCACAGTCTCTCAGTCCAAACAACGCGCTCCGGATACGGTCCAAAGCCAATATCATACGTCTCGTAGAACCCTTCCCCCCACAACTCGCGTCCAACCTTGCCCCGCAGCGTCACATCATTCCGAAACTCGGGAATGTAGGCGCAGAATTCCCAGTCAATGACGGAGATCGACACCGACGGCTCGAACCGTGCGAAGATGTTCTCCTCCGCGAGATCATTATGCGACACAACCATCCGGAAGCGCGCGCACTCGGAAAGCGTCGCCAGCTCCCCGACCTGCTCGGCGACCGCGGGGTCCGCCCCAGCGAGCTTCGCGCGCAGCTGCGCCAGCCGCGGATGCATGTACGCCTCGACCGTCCCGCCGCATCCGGGATGCTGAGTCGTGCATGGCGCGATAGAGCGCGGCGACCTGCGCGCGCACGCCCGGGTTGGCGCAGCACGCGCGCGCGAGCGGGCCGCCGGCGGCGAGCTGCGTCACGGTGTAGTGGAACGGCGTGCCTGGCACGACGCCGTGGTGGCGGATGCGCTCGGCGGGCGCGCCGGCGCGCTCGAGGGCGGCGAGGACGCGTGCGATGAACGCCGCGGGCTGCCGGTAGCCGTCGTGGAGCTCGAAGATGCGTACGATCCAGGTGTGCGCGACGCGGAAGACGGATTGGCGGCCTTCGTTGCCGGCGCGGAGAACAGTGACTTCGTCGGGGTTGTAAGGTATGTTGCAGCGGACAGAATTTTTGCGAGACAGTGTGTTGGGTCTGATAATTCGGGGTCCGCGGAGTGCTAGCATAGCATCGAATGAGCTGAGGTTGGAGAATACAAAGTGAGCATCACTTGATTATTATTCTGGGTTGTGGCGCACTGGGTCCTTGAGTCGCTAACACTATATTCAAAAATGCGTCACTGAATTCACGGACGTGTCCTACGTGTCATCTTTGCCATTGAAAGTTCCTGTAGGACGAACTTTGTCTGAAATTAGGATATCCTGGTTCGAATAAGAATCAACCATGGTGAGGGTCCTTGCAGAAGCGCAATTAAGCGCCCGCAGATGGTCAAAACCATTTCCGGGCTCGCATCAATTCTGATATCAGAGGTTGGACCCACTCAGGATGAGCCGATACAGTAATTGGCCGTGGATTTGAGACAGGGGAGGCCAAAAGCGGAGAAACGATGCTGAATACTTTTGGTCATGTTGCGATTATGCCAGTGGCTTGTTGGTATCAGACAGGCCGTGAAGCTCCAGCCAAGGGTTGTCCGGAAATAAGCTTTTTGAGAGCGAAATTTGGGGATTTCCTTGTCCGGATATAAGCTTTTCGAGGCCAAAATCCGCGAACCCTTGTCCGGAATTAAGCTTTTTGAGGCAACTTTTTGAGATTTTGGACAGCGGAAGGCTCCGAGAGGTGCCGAAAAATTGGTACAATTGTGAGGATGTAAGCATCAGCATCTCGGCACTCCAAGACCTTGTCCGATATAAGCTTTTTCAGGCCAGAAACTGCGCAAAACATAAGCTTTTGAGGCCAAAATTGAAGGTTTTGCCCGGACAACCCTTGGCTGGAGCTTCACGGGCCTTATCAGACAGACTCTTGGGTCGATGAGTATGATATGGAATCGGAGCCAGGGATAGTCTTCTTCCCAATGAATAGACAGACACTTTATCGATTCAACAGATTCAACTTCATGCTACGACTGCATTCAGAGAGGCAAATATTTCTTGCGCAAGAGGCGGAGGTCGAAGCTTCTTACATTTCAACCACCATCACGCACGAGGCCAATGAACACTGATCTCGCCACCAAGCGGACCTGGCCATCCGAACTTAGAATTAAATTACCTTGGTGCTAAGAGTCAATCTGAGAAATCTGCCTAGCTGCAGTTGAGGAAGGAACGCAGCTGGGGATGTGAATGTTCGAAAGACGGATGGACGTGACAAGTTTGTCTGAATGTCGTAATACTAAATATCGCTTGAAATTGCGACCTCCGAGTGGAGAAAATAGATGTCGGTGGCAGAGCCGTACGTCCCGCAGTGAAACAGCCGCTGACCTGAAGCTGCGACGTTCCGGCCTGCTGGCATCGTGATTGGCAGTGCTGAAGTGAGCATCCGCAGCCCCCGGGAGATAGATCCTCCTTGGTCCAAAGCCGTGACAAGGACAACGGCCGAAACGGGCAGACGGTCAGGATGCAGTGCAAGTTTGTTGAGTGGTGGTTCTCATGGGCCAATCGCAAGAATAAGAAGGAGAATTGCCAGGCCGCAGCCGTCCACGCCGTTTGGGTTTCTTGTCTACCCCCACGATCTGTGAAAATATTGGGATCCAGCGCAGTGTACGGGGACCACGTTGGAGAGCTTGGAGACCATTTGCTTTTGCTTGAACCTTCATTGTCCGTTTCTGGACAGGTCTGGGCGATCCCTTCTGTTGTGTACGTCCAGAAGCCATGTATACAGACGCACTCCTCTTACTCGCACCCAGAACATGTCCTACCCTGCCCAGTATGCCATGCCCTCGAGAGCCTACTCATATCCTCAGGCCCCGCCTGGCTTTCCCCAGCAGCCGCCTTTTAACGGCCCCCCGCCGCAGCCGCCACATATCCGCGCGAATCCCAAAGAATGGCAGAACGGCACCTGGACCATGAATCCCGCTTTCAATCCCTCTCAATGGGCTTCGGCGGGCTCTCAGCCATGGGGTCCTGGCTCAGCGTGGCTTCAGCAGCAGCAAGCGCAATGGCAAGTCCAGCAGCAGCAGATGCAGCAAGGCCAGGCTTTCAACCCTTACAAGCGCGTCCCTCGTCCCCCGAGTGCTGAGTATCTTGCTACAAAGCTTTCAGATAACCCCTCGGTCTGACGAACATGGTTCCAAGGTGTGTGCTCCTGCTCTTTGGTGCTTATTAGCATGGCCATGATGTTTCTCATTGTGCAGAGAGGAACTATATGGCCCAAGTAACGAGGAGGGCATAGCGGCACCCACACCCTGGATATGGAATCCCCGGTCTCTCGAGGCGGACGATCCTGAAGAAGGTACAACCGCTACTAATTCCCGTGGCCCCCAGTCGCAGTCGCGCGCAGCTGGATCTCGAAACGCAGGCGAACCGCCCCCTCTAGCTTCCGCTCCGCACCATGGCCGTCACTCTTTCGACTCGACCGCCAACCCACAGCGGTACGCACAGGCCAGCGAACCTCCCCCTCCCCCAACGGCTCCGCCTGTCTATGTTCGCCATGCATCCCAGCCACGGGAGATGACGGATCCGACGCCGCAAACCCAGCGACACGGCTCTGCGCCTATTCGCCATTCCTCCGAGCCTCCTGCCCAACGGAGGTCGTCCACTGATGCCCTCCCTCAATTGGACCGTCCGCTAGACCGCCCAAGACAATACCAGCGCGAAGGCACGCCGTCTTCCAGCACCAGCACCCCGCCACGCTCTGCGCCACACCAGCCGGAAACATTCACCGGCGCACGCGAATTACAGCCAACTTTCTCGACGAACATCGTCCGCACGCCCCAGCACTATAAGTCCCGCAGCTCAAGCGCGGGACCGAGTCCCACCCAGTCGATCTACGCGGCCCCTTCTCGCAGCTCCATCGACTCGCAACTTGCGAATCAGATGCAGCAGCTGAGCACTTCGGGCCAGCAGCACAACAACCCACTATCGCGTCAATCGTCCTTGCCGGCTCAGCTCAACTCCTCCGCATCCTCCTCCATGACGGGTGTATCGAATTTCGTCGACGAGCCATCGAGCATGCTGAGCCCCCTCCCCATCACCATGACGGCCCACAAACCCAGCAGCCGGCCGCTGGGCCGCCACTCCTCGGTCCCCGTCGTGGGCGGCCCCTCCTCGCTGAGCGCGATCCCCGAGGGCCCCACCGCTCCCGACCCCCGCACGACCCGCTCTCCGAGCCGCAACCCGCACCACGCGCGACACTCGCGGCACACGTCCCCCGCGGCGGCCCTCCCGCCCGCGCCGCCGAGCATCACGCCCCCGCGCCCGAACCCGCTCCCCGAGCCGCCGCAGGAGTTCGGCCGCAACCCGGGCATCACGCTCCCCGTGCAGCGCACGCCGCCGAGCTCGTACCGCGTCGCCATGCGCAAGGGCCTGTGGAACCGGCGTGGCGACCACCTCACGATGGACGGGTTCGTCGTCTACGCGCCCGCCGACCGCGCGTACCCGCAGGAGCTGCGCGATTACCCCGCCGAGACGGTCGGCTACCGCGACCACCTGGGCTCAGAGGTCGGGTATCTGGAGTCGCGGCCGGAGCTGCCCGAGTCCTTGCCGCGCTTTGGGCAGCCCCCACGCATGCCGTACGACAAGGTGTGCTTTCTGTGTCCATTTGCTCTTCGTTTCGGCTCTGACGAGGCGTGTAGTTTGTCGTGTATGAGTATATGCAATGACGATGTAGCGGTTGCTTTTTGTCTATCGTGTGTATTCCTTCAATGTCTACTGTCTATGTTACCGCAATGTCTAGTATATCTCATCAGTTTCTGTAACAAATCCAGTGCTACAATTACAGCTACTACACCTACACACAAGGGAAGTAAGTAAGTACAGGATATGGTACTCGACGCAACACGTCATACACGCAGCAGAATATAAAACCTATAAAACTGTTATCAGCTATATTTTACACATGTACAGGACGATGGCCAAAAGCGCCATCAAAAGACAGGCTCCGGGCCCAAACCAATGCCTCCGTGCTCCGCACGCATATGGCCATAAATCCCCTCTCCCTTCGGGAACGTCTGCAAGCAGACCCAGCAGATGTGGGTCTGGCACTGTATGCACGTAACGTGATTGCATCCTTCATCCCGCTCGATGGGGATGGCGCACCCTGGGCAGTTCTTCACGTCGTGGCTCGCCGCCCACTGCTTGAAGAGCCGGTCGCCGCCATCCTGCTCCGGGCACGCGAACCCATCGTGCGACTCGGCATGGCAGTGCGGGCATATCCGCAGCAGACACGCCGGACACTGCACCACGGTGCCCTTGGGGCCCGTGCGGTATATCTGCAGGCAGTCCGGCGACGGGCAGTAGTGGAACTCCTTGGCGTGCGAGTGCACGTAAGAGGAGATGGAGGCGTCGACGACCTCGTTGAACTCGCTCGGCTGAAGGACTGCGCGGGCTGCCGCTAGAGGAATGCGTTCGGGGCATTTCGCCTCGTCGCCGAGACAGGTCAAAGGGAAATGCCGATTGTCGATGGCGGCCATGACATACTTGGCGAGACATGTACGACACCATGCATGGCCGCAGCGAAGAGTGATGGGTGAAACCACCTGATTGAAACACACGGGGCATTCGACGACGTTATGCCGCCGTAGCGTTGGCGTTGCAAGATGAAATTGTTGAGCGTGGTGAACGGCGTCCACTGCCGCTTCGTACAGCTCATCGCCTCCGCGCACGGTGACGGCACGCTCCCAGCTATTGACAAAGATGTTTTCGGAACCTGCTTTAGCGATTAAACCTTTCAACTGCGTCGCAATGAAATTATCGATAACGCGCCCGGAGACGCGTATGACTCGAATTCTTTGCGCACTCAGATCCGAAATCTTTTGAAGGAGGAGCATCCGCACGGCTGCGCGTTTAGGGGGTGTTCCGAAGAGCTTGAGAATCCTTCGTACGAGGTCAACTTCAATTCTGATGCCGGAGTTTTGATCCATGACGCTTCGCAGATAGGATCCTCCCCCAGGTCTAGCGAAAAACTCATCCCAGGCCATTACACCGTCGCGGCGAAGGATGTCTCCACGCAAGATCTTCTCGAACTCGGCTTTCAGCCAGCCAAGCTCCTTGCTACCATCAGCAGAAAGTCGGATGAGTATGTTCACGGATAGACGGCGCGTGACGACGGCCATTGAGTGTCCACCACAAAATGCCGCTTCGCGGAGGGCATCGATGAGTGGCGCGTTCTTCTCGTATACGTCCAGGGATAGATAGTAAGAGAGGGTTTGTACGTGATGAGCAAATATCCTCGTCTTGCCGGTAAAAGTTGGCTTTCGGCCATGTAAAACACCAGTAGCGGATCGCGCTTCTGAGGGCGATGCGAACGTTGCCCACGCACGGATAAGGCCATGAGAATACGGTGGAGGAAGAAGGTCAAACTCAAGCATATCCCCGAGCCCTCGGATGATCCTTTTGATCCCCTCGACAGCAGGAGCCAGTGTCGAGTAGTTCGGCCGCTCCCACATAATATCATCCGGGAGACCGAATTGTTCCATGTACTTATCTTCTGCATCGGGTGGGAGGTGCGCGAACTTAACAGTGACTGTGCCGATGGAAGGTAAGCCTACATGTATTGAGGCTGAGACGCGATAATCGCCGCGAAGAACTTTTGAGGCTGCCACTGCGTCTTGCGCTCTCTTCATCGTCGGGTATCCGCCATACGCGACTCTCCGTGGAGCCTCCCATTGTATCCGCACAGTGGAATCCTGGATGGAAACCGTTCCGCTGCGCGAATTCACGGGTATCCGCGCAGAAATTTTGTTCCCAAAGGCTAAAGAACCGTCGAGAGCGGTACTGGCCTGGAGGGCTTCTGAGTGGCTGGAGAAGCATGCCTTGACCGCCATAGAGTCCTTTGGTGGCACAGCTGGTAGTTTGACATCGAGGACCGATCCGAAGGGGGCGAGGAGCTCGTAAACCGCATTCGTTTTCACGCGAACCGGAATGTTACCGAGGACGACCCACGGCGTCTCGACGCTGGTCGTCACTTCATGGATCTCGAAGCCGGAGCCCAGCTTCACTTTGGTGTGATCATGAACTGTGATTGAGCAATGTTGCTCAGGCGGAAAAGAAGGACGGAGATCGCGAGGCCCGACTCCAGGGGGATTTATGTTTGTATCCTTTTGAATCACGTAAGGCAAGGACGACATGGGAAAGACAGAATCAGCTCACTGGAGTATCATAGTCCAAGTCCTCGTGGATATATCTACAATTGTACCCAAATGGGCACCGATCCTGCAGCCACTTGTGACATATCTCTCGACTCGGCGGCGGTGGGCGCTTGATTCTCGTTTTGGTGTGATCATGAACTGTGGTTGACCGATGTTGATCGGGCGGAAGAGGAGGACCGAGATCGCGAAGCCCAGCGACTCCAGAGGATTTTATGTTTGTATTCTTTTGGATCACGTAAGGCAAGGACGACATGGCAAAGACAGAATCAGCTCACTGGAGTATCATAGTCCAAGTCCTCGTGGATATATCTACAATTATACCCAAATGGGCAGCGATCCTGCAGCCGACATATCACTCGAATCGGCGGCGGCGGGCGCTTTATTCTCGTATGCGAAACAGTCGGTCCGAAAAACAATTTGGAGGAAGTTGTGTCCGAAATGGAGATTGCCTGCAGTGCTATGAGTTGCCTAATCAGCCAGAGCGTGGTCGAAGACACGTACCGATGAGGAGCCTTCGGTGAAACTGTCGTCGGACGATTGGCTGAGGTTACCCCACACCTTGTCGCCTGCCTTCCATCCCCAGAAACTCGTCCGGTCGTCCCACGACAGACCCTCATATCTGTACATAGTGCTGTTTGAGTCAGTCCCGTCCTGACTCGAATTTGTAGAGGGACAGAATGGGCGGCGGAGCCGAACGATTGGAGTATTCGAGTCACCGGCTACGTCAATAAAACACGAGGGTTGCGTCGTGATATGATCTGAAGGCTCCTGAGTATGTGGTCAGTAAGTGGCTTTGAGGAAAGCCTGATCACTTGCCTGGTATCTTCCTTCTCGGGGGTGCTGACGGGGCAATTTTACAACATACCCTTCTACGCCTGAAGGAACGGTGCGAGTTGCGAAACGTGGCGGCAAGGGAGCCTATTGCAACGTGTTAATCCGGCTAGCACGTTCCTCTATCGAGCAACCAACCTTAGCGTATCTGGGCTACAGGCTAAGTTCAGAAACGGCTAATGGCGAAGCTCTGATGTAACATACTTGGCGTGGGGCGGTGATGTCGGGAATCCCGAGGTTGGGCCGTCAGTCGGTCGGCGGGTATGTATTCGATGGCACCACCGACCCCATCTACACCTGCCTCTAGAAAAATCTCGACAAGGCTCATTAATTGTAGCTTTGGTGGGGAAGTCCTGATGTAGACTATTAGAGCACTCATAGAGTAGAAAAGGGCAGTATCCTACACCAAGGGGCAATTTCAAGACGGGATTCACTTCCACAAGGCTAGGGCGTGTCAACTGAAAACGACCGTCAGTAGAGAAGATAACCGCTGCTCAAGGCCACTCGTTCACTTGGAACGAGTTGACTGCACATTCATGAGATATATTCGCATACCATGGGTTCTTCGGGACGGCTCGCCGCCCCATTTTTCGTGGCGGGATCTTTCTCAGCTATATCAACTGGGAGGGCTGCCGGAGCCGGAGCAGAGGGTTGCTGGACCTCAAGGTCAAAGGAGCGGGCAGAAATTTCAATCTTGCGTGCCTACATTTGTGTGGCGGGGTGGTTTGCTCATTTCAGTAGCAGGACATGAACACCGCACCCAAGAGACAATATCCGGGTCGAGAAGGGGATGGGAGGTGGGCGCCCCAACAACAGCGGGAGGTGCGTGTGGTTAGCACTGTGGCCCAAAGCCGAGAGGGAGAGGAAAGGTTTCACGGTGAGTGGTGGTTATGGTGAGGGTGTTTGCGCGGACGCGGAGATGGATTCGTGGCCAAAACATGCCAAATAAGATCATTATCTTATCTGTTTATCTTATCTTATCTAAGTTGCACTCTTTGTCTAAAAATACATGTTCTTCACTACGCTCAGTGTTCAGTGGCTGCACAGTCTATCAGGTATGCGGGATTTGCGATTTCTTCGTGATGGATTTTCGGGTTCTCGATGTGCGCGATTGGACACTTGGTATGAATACAGATATCGATGCGATTGCGGCGAGGCACTGGACGGTGGCATATCGTGGTGTTGGTAACTGTAAACCGTAAACCGACCGAGTCAGCCGCAACTCGCGCGCAAAAGGGGCCGTATCACTCACACAGTGGAATCATTCGGGTGATATTGTCTAACGATATATTTGCGGGAAGAGAAGAAAAGTAGAGAGATGCTCTGGATTATATCAGGATTGGTTTTGCCGTCATCCACAGGTGCTGGCTCACCATTAAAGCAGAAAACGACGAGCGAGATAAGTAGAGCAGACAGCTACAGAGTGCCGAAAGGAAACGGAAGACAGGGAGGTGACGAAGGTATAAAATGGTGGATGGGTCAACTGTTAACAGAATGTGAGGTCGAAGTTGTTCACTCTTCATATGGAAAGAGAATTACTGCGCAGGACTATTTCCATCAATCTCATCAAGTCTGGAAGAATTGTAACCTGCGGCCTGGGCACAAGGCTTTCCGTAAGTAAGTGTGCAGTTGAGTTTATTTTTTCTAGTTCAGCGTGAGTTGTGGTTGTCAATCGGTTCAAGGTTTCCGCAAGATCTGAGGCAGAGGAAGAAGCGACAAGCTGAGCATTGTAAATCATTTGGGCTTGTCCCGCAGACGAGTCCAGAATTGTTGCCGTGTGACTTGCGCCTTCGGAGAGTTCGTGCATTGACTGAACAAGTGCGGAATGAACAAATATCACAGAGCAGACGTGTGTTTACGAACTTGTTGCATAGCGTCGAATTTGAATAATAAATCAGACCACAGCTCCTGTGCTGAATTCTGAAGAACCGCATGTTAACGGCTTCGACGAGACAAGAGATTGAAAACGAACCGCTAGATCCAAAGCTTGCAGGCTCTGAGTTTGAAACGGAGACAATGCATTATTCAATGAGTCGAGTGATCCTTCGATGGCAGGAACAAGAGCGTTCAGGGAATGCGAATGCTGAGAAACGTCAATAATTTGCATAACAAAAAGTAAGGTTACCTACATGTTGCAGGGCTAGCTCAATTCGGAGTTGACCTGTATAGAGATGTTCTTAACTGCTGTTTGAGTGGGAAACATGCCAAGTGACCTCCTCGATTATTCGTGAGTATTCTCGTCTATCGTTCATCCGAATGTCTACCATCCCAATGCTAAACGTATCAAGGATCTAACAAAAGAAATGAAAATTCGTTCGGAAATCAGGAAGACATTGCCGACGGTGGTCAACTCATTCTTCAACTGCGGCGCCACATCCCTCATCGTGGTATCCATCACTTCAGACATAGTCTTCAAACGGAGAGCAATTTCTTCCAGTTCCTGGGAACCTCGTTACAGACAAGAGGTTGAGCCCCAATACTAGTCACTGACCGAAAGGTGAGTAGCCCAGCGATTCGCGCCGGCCACGTCGGCCTTTCGCGTGCCAACAGAAAGCGAATTAGCGCCATGGCTTCCAACGTTGAGTTTCTGTAGATATCCTTCGCCGTATCTATAGCGACATAGGTGGTTTCCTATATACAAGGTGCAACCTATATTTACCAATGTCGTTCCAGCGGCGGAAGGCAAAACAGAGTTGAGCTACAAGACTCTCGTAGAGACACGTTTCAATCACGCACACGAAGAACCTCACTCACGAACTTCACGCAAGTAACCAGAGTAACTGGACCAAAATTGTGCGCTTCGGGAAAGAGCACTGGAGGGACAATGTTAGCGATAAAGCTCGTTTCGAACGGCGGGAAGGGCCGAACTCTACACATCCGCCCTCGTGATTCGGAGACGGTTCGGAATCCACAGTAAAGGCGGCACATTCTAAAGGTAACGAGTGATGGGTCGCTGTAGCGAGCTCGCAGAGGGTCATTGAGATCGCAGCTATTCTAATCAGTTCTGATGAATACTCGCCGAAGGAACGTTACCTTTAACTCGCTCATCTTCGTTTACCTCCAAGTCTGCGCAGCGCATGCGAATTTTGGCAGCGACGCGGCGAAAGCAATCAGGTCGACGCGCATAGTTTTCGAGAGCGGCTACCGCCGGCGTCAGACGGCATACCCTACTTAGCCATGGAGTTGAAGGCTACCTTGACTTGAAAGTAGACCTGTAAGTTCATCCTCCGCCGAGTCCACAACTATCGAACGTTGCGGTTGAGATGATGGGTCGGCAGACTCGGAGAAAGACGGGGTACTTGGGTGTGTCACACTGGGACTCTGGCTCGGACCTCTCGGCCACGCAAACGCAGCACAGTAGAGTGACAAACGGAGGATGACGAGGACGAGGGTCACCATAGCGCCTGTAAGACACCGGTTACTAGGCCATTCTAACACATGGTCGTTCGAGCGAAAGAGCCGCTGGGATGTCGATCCCATAATGCGATCGCCGTTTCGATCTCCGCGGCGCGATTACTATAGCGGCAATTCAACCGGTGATCTTCACCTTCACGACCAGGGCAATGCTTAAGTGCTAGTGTCCCACTACGATGATAGTAGTACACCATCTCAACAATTCCCGGTCTCAGCGAATTTTGTGGTTGCTGATAAGTAGCGCGTCTTTGATCCAAATAAGTTCTGCGCTTATAGGTTGCACTGGCAGGAGGAACTCGGCGTGCCCTACGAGGTCAAAGGATATCAGAGAAATTCACTCGGGGTCTGCCTAGGTACTCAGAATATGCGGATTGTGCTCATGATGGATCTAGTTGGCGCCCAAAGCTTTGTTCGAGGTTACGCCCTTAATTAGGCAAGTCCCCTGTAATTACCGACGCGATGTCATGGAGAGCAGCGCGATCGTCGGTAATATCTCGCCGCCGGGCGCCCTCGGCTCATTTTCAAGGAGACTCATTGTATCGTCTCATAGAGTACCTTATAACAAAGTACTCAGTCGATGGAAATTTGCAAGCACCATCATCTAGACAAGGATACGTCGACAACTTGTATTGTAAATGCACGCTCCCTTCACACTCCTCGCAGACCCAGTTCAAATTTTCTCGGTCACCCACTAGGCGGAGGCTTCCTTGATGCCGCTCCTCGTCCAGAGGCTAATCTTTACAAACTCACCGCGGTCCATGCCTGAGGACATCCGCTCAGCGGCTACCTCGATCTTTGACCACGTTCAGCAACAACGGATCGATCCAGAAATCCAGAGAAACGCCGTTTTTGTATTTATTATGTCCTGCCGTTTCCCCCATGCTCGCCATATTCATATACCGCTGGTAGGTCGATTTACATCTCGAGAAAGTGGAATGATTCGCCGGCGGCCCAGGACCAACCTCTGCTGATTTTGCTATGTCGTTTCCCTTGGAAGGGTTAGCAGCCTGGAAGATGGCGGGCCCGAAATGCATGGCATACTTTGCTAAAATGCAAGCGCGGTACGTCTTTATCGTTGCCCCTTTTTGTCTACCATATCTTATCTGCTATAGACCACGAGTAAGTCATTCATGTTATCTTAAGCGAGTTTTTTTTATCCACTTCGGAAGGCTCTCGAAAAGAGCGGCAGTCGTTATAATTATACTTACAAGTTGTAGCACTCGAAGGTTCGTTGGAGTCATTATATACATTCTAGGCGGCAAAGTCGCCAAGCTACGCTGATTAATCGAGACAATACGAGTATTCGTACTAATGTAGAGTAGGCTAGTTGTAGCGTACTAGAGGGGGTGTACTGTAGTGTATGGGGGTTGTACAACAAATAATAAGACAGTATGATACACACAATTACAGGGCGGAACGAAAGCTATGCGATATTAAGTGACTGAAAAGTTCATCCGTGTAGAGTACTTAGAGGATCCATGCTGGTCGTGTCATCATTAACGGCGATCCCGCCGGGGAATGGTGGCCCCGATCTGCTGCTGCCAGAGTCCAGGTCCGTCACCAGGGAGCCAATCCCCGGTGCGCGGATCCCGCTCGAAGTCGCCGTCCTTGTAGCCATATCTTGCCTGCAATAGCTTAAGGAGGGGATTGCGAAGCGCGGGATCCATGCGGACCGTCTCCCCAGGGAGGTAGCTGCCCACGTGGTGCCGAGAAAGGCTCTCTTCGAAAAGCGCTTCCTCGTAGGTGCACCCGCAGTTGAGGTACCCATCGGGCGCCATCCGTGGGGGGTATACGCGCCGCTCTCGGCGGGAGTCGTGCCATGCGCAGAGAGCATTGCCGGCACGATTCAGAGAGCAAAATTGGCGGATGCGCGCATCGGTGCGAGCTTTCCACGATGCCTGGAAGCTAGCTGTGGAGGGCGGGGTCGATATGGGAGACGGAAGTCCACCCACGGGATACGCCCGTCGAGCAAGTCCGGACTCCAGAGTCTTGAACTGCTCTCGGGTGCGCTCGTTAACCTGCTCGAGTTCGCGTATCTTCTTTCGAAGACGCCGTATCTCGGCATCCTGCTGATTCACCGGAGGCGATGAATATGCTGGGTCGTTAGTCGTAGGGTAATTTGTGGAACCCGGACGGAAGTCGTTAAAGTTCGTTGAGAAGGGGGAGGGCGGGGAGAGCGACTCGGGGGACACGTTCCGGTATCCGCCGTACTGCGAGGTCTGAGGGTCAAGATAGGGCATCCCGCCCGCAACGCCAGGGTACGATGACGCGTTGGACGCAATCATGGGCGGCTGCGATTGGGAGTTCCAGTTGAGCGATTGACCCATGCTCTGACCCATGCTCGTGAAAAGCGGGTCTCCGCGTGGTGGGGGAGAGCCGGATTCGGAGTGTCGTGAATTGGAGGACACGTGAGCCTCCCCCATCGCGCCCGTCAAACTTGATGTACCACTCGAGCCTGAAGATGGTGATCTATGGTCGCCTTGTGATGGACGTTCCGAGTACATCTGCCCAACGTCATACTTCAGTATACGGAGTGGCGCGTCAGGCGGTGGACTCACAGGCATCGAGGCATATGGCGAGGTGTACATCATTTGTTGAGTCCCCCCGTCGGAAGGTCTTCTGTCATTATTGTTGGCTCTAGAACTACTACCACGCGCGTTGGAGGATGAGACCCAGAATGCGGGAGTTGTTGCCATTTCAGATTCGTCTATACGGGAGCGGATTTCGCGTGGAAGTGGTGGATATGGTCGAGCGCGCTTTGGACTACTAGTGGTGCGTGAGGTAGACCGTCTGCGGGACGACGAGAGGGATGAGCTCGGAACCGTAAGCGGGAGAGAAGGAGAGGAAGGAGGAGATAACAAGGAAGAGTTGTCTGGAAGAGATTCCACTTTAATATCAGGCCGGCCATGAGAGTTATTGTACTGCGTCCACTGGAACGCTTGATCTTGAGAATTGTGCATAAGTGTTAAGCGGTGCAGATCACAGGAGGGCGGAGAAGAGGCTTGAGATCAAAACGACAACCAAGCGGCACTGGCTTTAAAACACTGTTAGCTACCTGGGCGATGGATATGCGGACGGTGTTGTTATGCGCGACTGGAGATGTGACCACGACGGGCTGTACGACCATGATCACATAGCGCTAAGCGACTGGGATCCCTACCGATGAAGGGTGGGTAGATCATAGATCCTAACACGCCTGCTCATAATTAACGGAAGATCATCTTCCGGAGGGTGTCTGTGAAGACGAGTACCCGGTTCTGAAAACATTCGCACGCAAGTCACATGTCGTCCCCCATCATCGTGGCGCTGGTTACAAAGGATTGCTCGGCTACAACTGTAGATCTTCAGGAACGCTCCCCGGCGACTCAACCTGGGAGCTTAGGTCCTTGAGATCGCTAGGGCTTGGATGCCACATACGTGTTACTACCGCGGGGAACTACTGTCTGCCTAATACGTAGGCCAACCATGGCGCGACGACGACGCCTGCCACTTCAAACAGCAACAATCGCTCCGTCATATCTCCTTCTCGCCCAACAAATCGAAGCTGATATTTGAGTGTCTAGGCTGACTGCAATGGCTCGCTTTCCTGATATGATGGACGCTGATTATCCTCAGCACAGCTTGGATCAAAATAGCCCGACTGCCGTTCCCGAATCGCACTTCCTATCTGATTGTTGTAGATCCTCGATGACACTCGCCGCGCCATTCCCGCCCGAGCCCATAGATGACAATTTTGTACTACGTAGCCCTGAGGACAGAAAAACCCGTTCTACCTCGCCCGAAATAGTCAAGCCATGGACCCGCGACAGGCCGCGGTATTGTGGCTGGAAAAGGAGGGACGAATCGGTTGGGTACGGAAGTCCCAAGAATTAGGTACATGGGGTAGTTCAACCAATGATGCTGTCTTTGTATATTCGGCTCGTTCCGAACTCAAGCATCATCGGGAGAAATCGCCGTTGACGGGAGAGTAGCGATCTGATATCAGCATCTTGGTTGCTGAGAACACGAGCTTTCTGCCTGAGCTCGTTGAGCAGGGACATGGAAGCCCAGGGTGGGAAAAATATTGTTTCACCACAATGATGATGGTAGTAATGGCAATGATGCAAAGTTGATACGCGCATTTGGCACTATATTGTGTTCTGTAATGGCTGATGTTTGGCGAGGTTCGTAATATCGAGTAGTCCAACTAGGAGGGAGAATAGAACTTCGTCAAGAGGTGAGCAAAATGTAGTGTATGTTGATCTGTTGTCTCCGCAAAACGTACTCGGAGAATCCGAGTCCGACAACGGTCAGAAACTCCACGCATGACGATGACATGAATCAAGTTCAATCGCGCAACGCTGGGAACACCTGTGCAGAATCATGTTTAGAGTCCGTCAGAGATGAACGTTCGTTGGACCTAGGAGATTGAATGCGATAGAATAATTTCAAACGTAGACGACTGTTGCGCCCACGGAAACGGTATCCTAAGTAGTGGTTGAAGTGCCACAAAGTAGTTTCCGTGTGGAGACCCTTACATATCAAAACCTCTATGCACCATCCTCGATACTGCTGTCGTGTCGGACCACGTCCCGCCATGCCTTCCCGTTTGGAAGCTTCTGACTGAGGTAACACCCAGAATGAGGGTGCAATGGAGACGGGAGTACCAAGAAACTTACCCCAGAGCCTTTGGCATCTCAACGAACCCGGTAGTGAGGTCGATGTTCAAGACCCGAGTGACTTCCATGGCGGGCTGGCCGGGGCATCTAAGACGTCGACAGGCAAAGAGCTGGAGAGCGCGCATAGAGACGGTCGGGTCGGAGGCTTACATCCGAAACAGGCGTGGGATAGGTGTGCAATGCACCATGGGCCTACCAAGCCGATTCCTCTTCGGTACGCAGCTGTACTGCGTGATTTCTGCGATGCGACACTTGCCATCCGAGTCGACGAGGACTGCGAGTGGTTTCTCGGACATCACGATAAAATTAGGAGGAAACCTAGACTGAAACAGAGAGCGCGGCAATCAGCCAGCACAGAATGCACTCCCGCTGTGGATCACTAGACAAGAGGTCCCACTCCAAGTCCCGTGCGGTGTTGAAAGTGGATGAAGCGTTGAAGACGGGCCCCGCGGCCAAGTCCGATGTTTCAAACTCCGACAATCAAGCAAAAGCCCGAATCGGCCCATTGATCAACTATCGTCTTTTTTCTGTCTCCTACTTCCACTCTCTCTCTTCACAAAAATGGTCTTCAAGGTTTCTGGTGCGTAGAGATCTGTCTTCAAGGACTTGTCTGACTCTACGTATCGCAGATGTTTCTCTCGCTGCGTTCGGTCGCAAGGAGATCGAAATCGCAGAGGTTAATTTTTTTCATTCGAGAACCATCCGATCTCCTTGCTGAGGAGGGCTTTAGAATGAGATGCCTGGTCTCATCTACCTGAGGAAGAAGGTTCGTTTCCTCGAGTACTATTCACTATCTGTCGCTAATCTGATTGAAAATGGTTTTGTAGCACGGAGCCGCGCAGCCCTTGAAAGGTGCCCGCATCGCTGGGTGTCTTCACATGTACGATCGCCTTCCTTCTTCAACTTGAAACTGGCTCAAGAATCAACTGTTTATAAAGGACCATCCAAACCGCGGTGCTCATCGAGACCCTGACCCACCTCGGCGCCGAAGTCACTTGGTCTTCCTGCGTATGTTTTCATGCGATCCGCGTTCTCCCCACTCACAACTCTGCCTTCAGAATATCTTCTCCACGCAAGACCACGCCGCGGCTGCGTACGTGACACGAATGATGAGCGAAGATATTCCTGACTCAGTTTCTGCAGCATCGCTGCTACCGGTGTTCCCGTCTTCGCATGGAAGGGCGAGACCGAGGAGGAGTACCAATGGTGCATTGAGCAGACCATTGCTGGCTTCGCAGGTGGCAAGCCCTTGAACATGATCCTCGACGATGGCGGTGATCTGACCAACATCGTTCACGAAAAATACCCCCAGTACCTCTCCGGTACATTCACTTCCTAATTGCTTCTTACGCGACCTGACCGGTAATTTCTGCAGGCATCAACGGTGTCTCGGAGGAGACTACCACCGGTGTCCACCACCTGTACAAGGCTTTCCGCGACGGCAAGCTCAAGATCCCCGCCATCAACGTCAACGACTCGGTCACCAAGTCCAAGTTTGACAACTACTACGGCTGCCGTGAATCCCTCGTCGATGGAATCAAGCGCGCCACCGATGTCATGCTTGCCGGAAAGGTCGCTGTTGTTGCTGGCTTCGGTGATGTCGGCAAAGGAGTACGAATTTGCATATCCTACCGTGAAGCATCTGTATTGACCGTGCTCTAGTGCGCGGAGTCTCTCCGCTCCTACGGCGCCCGTGTCCTCGTCACCGAAATCGACCCGATCAACGCCCTGCAGGCTGCGATGGCTGGTTACGAGGTCACCACGATGGAGGATGCTGCCCACCGGTCGAACCTCTTCGTCACCACCACTGGTAACCGTGACATCATTACCTCAAAGCACTTCCTCCAGATGCCCGAAGACGCCATTGTTTGCAAGTAAGCTGTACTAGCTTAGGGTGATTCTCCTCGTGCTTACATCCAATCAGCATTGGTCACTTCGATGTGGAAATCGATGTTGCATGGTTGAAGGCCAACGCCAAGTCGGCCTCGAACGTCAAGCCCCAGGTCGACCGCTTCACCATGCCATCGGGCCGCCACATCATCCTCCTGGCTGAGGGTCGTCTCGTCAACCTGGGGTACGTCTCTGCGACCAAACACTCATGTACCTTCAACTCACTGCGAATGCGCCAGATGTGCCACTGGCCACCCTTCGTTCGTCATGTCGTGCTCTTTCGCCAACCAGGTTCTTGCCCAGATCGCTCTCTGGACCACTCCCCAGAAGTTCCCCCTCGGCGTGCACATGCTCCCCAAGGAGCTCGACGAGGAGGTCGCGCGCGCCCACTTGGCGCAGCTCAACGTCAAGCTGACCACCCTCAGCGAGACCCAGTCCAAGTACCTGGACATCCCTGTCAACGGTATGTCGCGTTGCTTCCCTAATAGAGGGCTAGACGCTGAACACATCCTCAGGTCCCTACAAGGCAAACCACTACAGGTACTAGACGGTTGTTGTTGTTCGACGGCCTCAACGAGCCCTCGCCAAACAAACGGGATCTTCAACGTCCTTACATTATTGCGTGGATGTCGTGTTTCGTTTCGTGGAGACCTGGTCTCCGGAGGCAGGGAGTAGGTAGATGCACGGGCTGATAGCTATCCGGAGCACCAGTGGATGTTGTTTGTATTGATAGAAATCCAAGAGGCCTCAACGAGCCTTGATTGTAGTGCGAACTTCCTTGCGCAACGAGCCGTGCCGTGCCGTCTGAGAAACAACCACCAGCGCTCCGAAGTATCGTGTCGCCACATGCAAGTACTTGTCCCGGGCGTCCATCATGTCCCACTTCCTTGATCTCGGATTTGATCCTGGCTGTATGGGCGCGCGCCGCTGAATGACCACTGCACTGATGTAAACCCCGAGGCTGTGGCCAGTCGCGATTATCGCACTTTTCTCTATCTTTCACTCCGACCCAATCTTCCTGCCAGAACACTTCACCTTGAAAGTCGCTGTCTCGAGCTCACAACTTGGAGATGTCCAATGATGTGTCGTCGCTGGCTCCCGTCGTCCCGGGCTCTGTTCCAGACGAAACCCACGACGAGGAGGAGAAATCTGCCCCATGGATCGTCAGGAAGCTCGTCGGGGTGAGGCTCCTAGAGACCTGATAGGTCGCACCTTGCCTGACCGCTATGTCCGTAGTCGATGACAGGCAGAATTGTCATGTCAAGCTACGAGTCGTTACGCGCTGCTGGGACCTCTGTCGTGTGTCTTTCTCCAGTAAGTGCGCCGTCGGAAGGAGATTCCGCTCCCTAATCGATCGCGTAGTGGGGCGACTCGTCCCCGCTCCTGCTCCCATGCATACGCTTCCGCGATTTAGCCGTCCATACCGTGATTGCAGCAACGGTCGGTCGATCTCCCGTGTATGGTGTGCTGTACTGATAAGCCCCATTGCAGGGAGGGGCGGCAGTCGTCGCCGCACCCGTCTTTGGGCCGCTGTCCGCTGAGGTCATCTCCTACCTCGGCGACTCCGTTCTCGTAGAACTCGGCCTCCATGCAGGCTTCTCGCTGACGACAGCCGCCGCTAATGATCTCGTTATCGACCACTCGATCAAGGCGGCCATTCCTATCCATTCGAAGAGACTGGAAACTACAGCCGTCAAAGTGCTGTTGATTACACTGAAATACAAAATAACGGTAACGGACGCAGCTCTAGGATTCTATCGCAGCAGTGTTCACAAGTGAGTAGTTTACCGCATGGTATACTGCTCCATCTTGAGCGTCTTAGGGATAATTCACTGTTCGCAACTGTAAAAGACTACTTGGCGGTGGAGAAAGGGTGGTTCTCGCCCTACCTCTTCGCCAGCGGGCGGAGACCAATTATTCCGCGGACCATGAAGCCAGATATCGTCTTCTGTCACGGTCCTTTCCTTGAGGGTAATTAAACTTTGTTCATTACTGTACACGCAGATCTTGATATATCGACAGGCGACTACAGAGTCGGAGAAACTCTCCTCGCCGAGTCAGCCCAAGTGATCACGCTATGCAATAAACCCCCATCCACCCCACCCACACCCCCAGAACACCACAAACTCTCGATCCCGTCTCTGTCGTCGCTTCCCTCACTCAGCAACATCCTGCGGTCGCGCCCTCCCTCCCCGCACGAGCCCGAGCACACCCTAGCCGCCATCCCCGCCCCTCCCCAGCCCCGCCGGATGGTCATCCTCGTCGTCGGCCTCAAGCCGCACCGCAAACTGTGGACAACATCCGCGCGCCCGTCGGAGAGCGTGATCAACTACATGCTGCTCAACGGGTGCCCCACGATCGTCGTCCCCGTCAAGGTCGGCGCGCCGCTCGTCGCGTGGGACGCGCTCACGCTCGAGGAGCTGTGGAAGGTCGAGCTGCCCACCGACGAGCCCGAGGCGAAAGCCACCGCACCCGCGACGCAGGGCAAATTCGGCGGGATTGTGAGCGTGCTCTTCGAGTACCTGGATATGTGCGTCGACTGGAACCGGGTCGTCGTGTCGCAGGATCCGGAGGCCGCGGCGGATATGGACGGCCGGATGGCGCTCAAGTCGGCGTTAGGCCTGCTTGTCGCGGCAGCTATCCGCAGCGGGGAGAGCAAGGAGGTGAAGAAGGAGGTGGACAAGGAGCGAAGCGGTATCGCGATGTGGAGGATCCCTTAGACTGAGACCCTGTACAGGTTTGTGTAAGATAATAGGGCAAGTCAAAGCTAGCGATTCGGGGCTGATTCACAGTCGATTCTGTACTCGATTCAGCTTCGATTCATTTTCCAGAATCATCGTAGAATCGAATCAACTTTGACCAGCCCGATTCTATGTCGATTCTTGCATCGATTCTCATTTCGATTCTGGGATGATCGATATTATTGCATCAAATTTTCATCAGAACCAGAGTCGACGATTCTGTCGCTGTTCCGACTCCAGAGTCGGAACATCGATTCTGGCCGATTCTTGGCACCCGAAGTGCCAGAATCGATCCGTGAATCGGCCCCGAATCGCTAGCTTTGACTTCCCCCAATGTTTTCGAGTCATGGCTGTGTGTAAATGACTTGACTTGACATCGATCAACGCGGAGCCCTGTCAAGTAAATGATGGTCGCACTTGAATGTAATAAAAAACGGATCGTGGTGAGTAGGCAATATTTAATACTTCCAAGACCCGCCACCACAATGCCGCGAACTGCTGCTGATTATACGTTCTTTTGGTCAACGAACCATGTTAAGTGAGTGGAGTGCACGAAATTGTGCTATCGCTTAAATTGATATCTAGCGGATGGGCATCTCAATGGTACAAGCGCCGTTCACAACTACTGTCCATATCGACGGCGTCGACCAGGACGTTACTTTCCTCTCGAATGAGCACTGGATGATGTTGGTTGGTTGACTCGGAGCCGCTATGACTACCAGTCCGATTATTGACATCATGCAACTCAGCAAAAGGCCCTGTTATTCTCCGACCATGATGTCGCACGCAAGGTGCTCTCAATCGACGGAACATCCAAGTCCGACATGGCGCGCGTGAAGGCGCTAGGGCGCAGGGTCAAACACTTCGAGGAGGACGTGTGGGTGCAGCACCGCGAGCGCATCGTCCTCGAGGGCACGGTACACAAGTTCCGCCAGAACGACGCTCTGCGGGAAAAGTTGTTCGCGACAGGGGACACGACGGTCGTGGAGGCGAGCCCGTTCGACAAGATCTGGGGCATCGGGTGCAGCGAGGCGAACGCGATTTCGCGGGGCGGGAATAAATGGGGGCTGAATTTACTGGGGAAAGCGCTGGGCGAGGCGAGGCGGATACTCAGAGAGGAGGAGAGGGAGAGGACGAAGACGCCAGAGCCGGGAAGAAGAAGGTGGATTAGAGATGGCTTGTAGTATTTTATTTGTACATTATCAATGCTGATACGTTCAGTCGTGAATACCTTTCTCGACGTCCAGTTGGTCGGTTGAATGTGGGATGCCGTGCATAAAAGATCGCGAATGGTCCGTCGCAGTGTTCGAGAGCTCCACGGAATGGGAGCCAAAGACGAGCGCGGAAGCTTTCGTAGGTCGCCCTGTAGCTCCTTGCCTCGACTCTGACATGCCGAGCCCGACACTGGCGATGATGGCGCAAAAGACGAGTCCCTGACATTCGTAATGTGTTTTTATCCATTAGATGTAAGAATAGACTCACGATGAGCTGCATGAGCTGGTAAGATAAAATTGGTTAGGTCAAGATCAAGAAGTGCCGTAGATAGACAGCAAACCGTGTCTTGAACAATCTTGTACGC